>JACCIY010000265.1:0-87216 GCA_025506505.1 Flaveria sonorensis | reverse complement strand
TTGACTAAAATTGTTTTCAGGTGAACTGGCAAACCCTGTTTTTTTTCTGTTTTTCTACTCATGTATTGTGTGCAAATTATCAAAAATACGTTGTGGATAACATTCTCATTTTCTACATTAGGTACCTTGAAATTGGCATTGTTTCTGGGATCCAGTTTCCATAAACGGGAAGAAACTCTCTCCTGCATCTCTTTTAACCGATCTTAACGACATTGGGGCCGCCACGGTATCGCCGAATCGACATGGTGGAAAAACCGTCTGGTTGGAATGAAAAGTCGTGGAGTCTACGAGACCCCTGGCGGGACCATATTAGCCACCGCATGCCGTGAGCTCGAGTCGCTAACCCTCGATCGAGAAGCCATCCAGTTCAAAGACACCATGGCTCTCAAGTATGCTGAGTTGGTCTATGCGGGTCGGTGGTTCGACCCACTTCGTGAGTCCATGGACGCATTCATGGAGAACATCACTAAAACCACCACCGGTTCTGTGACGCTCAAGCTGTACAAGGGTTCGGTCTTTGTGGCTAGCCGAAAGAGTCCATATAGTCTATATAGGGAGGATATTTCGTCGTTCGAAAGCGGGCAGATATATGATCAAGCTGATGCTGCTGGGTTCATTAGGTTGTATGGGTTGCCTATGAGGGTTAGAGCCATGCTTGAAAAGGAAAAGGGTTAAAAGTGAAAATTTTATTTGATTAGGGTTCTTGATTGTTATTAGAATTAAGAAAGTTTGTAGGGAATTTAACATTGAATAAACTGAATTTATGCTTTTAGAATTGCTTTTGGATGAGATCAATTAATTTCGCATTAAAGTTATTAATAATAAAATAACATGAGCCAGTATTAAGCTTTCAAAAATTATCGTGAGGTGAGCTTGAGTTTTAGATATAAAGCTTTCAATGAGCTTAGCTTGACTTTGTTAAGTCAAAACAAGCCGCGCACAAGTCTTAACTCGACTTGTTCACACATATAATCTTTGGCACCTACAAATGATTTTCATTCTTGTACTAAGTTCACCTTTAAAGTTGAAATGGATCTAATACTAGAAATCATAAAATCCCAGGGTGTGTTTATTGACATACATGATTACCATGCTTATTTATGCAACCATCTTATTGCTAACATACCATGATTGGACCATTGCAATCCTACTAGTTTTTCTACCACGGCTGTATCTCCAATCACCTTATTGGTCAACGATAAGGTTTGTTACACATGGTAATCTTAATCGTATTGTAACACTTAATTGCACTAGTGACATGATGTCAAGTATAATTTATTTTAGGATGTTATCGTCTAGGATAAAGGGATCATGTTCTTCATCTGAGGTATGTGTATGTTTGATAAACCTTAAAAACCTTTATGATCGGTATTATGTAACATGCAAATTGGTTAACTTAAATTTGAAGTAAAAACTGTAAAATTACTAACGTCTGACCTGTGATCCATCTGGCCTCTTATTCTTTCTAACAAATTCCATCCAAAGAAGAGAATACTCGATGTACTTATTATCATTCTTTCTTAACCCTTCCTTTTAAGATTTATGCTTGAACATGTATTAAAAATATCATAAATTCAACTTATAGAAAATATAAAACATTATAATTTATCGAGCAATGAATCTTACAAACTGTAAAATTATTAAGTGTCTAATGATATTTAACCGTTCTTGCTAACAATTTTTCAAGTAATGACTCGCGGCATTTGCAAAAAACGACAAGTAAAAACAAAACTAGTGAAAGATTTTAAGAACTGCTATCACAAAACTAAAACTTAGGTGTAAAAATGAATTTTGAAGTACAACAAAAGGACTATCCAGCAATTCATACTTTCTTCATGGTTCTTCATAACAAAATCGACCTGAGAGTCCGAAAACCCTAAACCCCATTTCGCATAGGGGTAAACAACTAAACACTGGTGCTACAACCTACAATCAGGTGTTCTGCAATGGCGTTGTATCTTCTCTACGAGTCTGCTTCAGGATACGGACTCTTTTTGGCTCACGGCATCGACGAAATCGGTCAAAACACGGAGGCTGTTCGTAACTCGGTACTCGATCTCAATCGCTTTGGGAAAGTTGTGAAACTTGCTGCGTTTAATCCATTTGAGTCTGCTCTTGATGCTCTTAATCAGTGCAATGCTGTATCTGAAGGTATGTATAGTGTATGATAGTGTGATTTTCGGGGGTTTTATGTGGTTTATGATTATAGTTGTTTGTTGATTAGGAGCTAAGATGTGCAAAAGTGATCCTTAATTTGACGATCTTTGTGTTGATGAATATCATATGGAAATTGCAAGATATTTGCTGATCGTTTGCCTATAAGCTATATACATTCAACTGACAGTGTAATCCACTATTATTGATGATACTTTTATGAGGATTTTTTTTTGAACATGTGCATTTGGCTTCAGTTAGCTTTGTGAAAGTAGATGATGTTTGTGTATGTGTTGATTGCTTGAACTTTGTTCAGGACAAATGACTGATGAGTTAAGGAACTTTTTGGAGCTTAGTCTTCCTAAAGTCAAGGAAGGTAAGAAGCCTAAGTTCAGCTTAGGAGTAGCAGATCCTAAAATTGGATCTCACATATATGAGGAAACAAAGATCCATGCCAAAGCAATGAGTTTGTTCTCGAGCTCATTCGTGGTGTTCGTCTGCATTTTGATCGGTTCATTGAGAATCTCAAGGTGTAATATTTGTTTATGTACTTTTTCTGTTTTAAAGTTTTGTTCTAAAGTTTATACCAGCTTGCTGAATGTTTTTATTTCTGTATAGCCTGGTGATTTGGTGAAAGCACAACTTGGCCTGGGCCATAGTTACAGTAGGGCAAAGGTCAAATTCAATGTCAATCGTGTTGATAATATGGTTATTCAAGCAATCTTTCTCCTTGATACCCTTGATAAGGATGTCAATTCTTTTTCCATGAGAGTCAGGTTTGTTCTATCCATCATACATTTGTCATCATTTGGATTTCATATATCCAAAGTCTAAAAGAACGGAATCGAGCATCGAGGGGTTTTCCCTTCGCCTCACGAGGCGTAAGCCTCGAGGCAAAATGAGGCGTAAGCCCGAGGCGGAAATAATAAATAAATATACAAATTATATATCTTATAAAAATAAGCATGATTTATCTAATGATCTAATCACATAGTCTTTATAACATCAACATATTGATTAGCTAACTTGCAAACAATTCAGGGGATGTCAAATTTAATCAATTCTCTATTGCGATGTCAAATTAGGGGGATGACTAAGAAATAAGATCTATTTTGTTGCCACTCCAATCTATCTGCCAAAATTTCCGCCTCAGTGTTTTTGTTACCACCTCATCCCTTTGAGGCATACCTACCAGATGAACCACATGAGGCGCTGCCTCATGTACTTTTTTTATCGCCTCAGCCATTTTTTAAAACCATGCATATATCACCCAATTCTTTATTCTTTCTGTTAATCTGGAGTGTAAGTTATATATCTTTTTTGTTCTTATATGAGCAGGGAGTGGTACTCCTGGCATTTTCCAGAGCTTGTAAAGATTGTCAATGACAACTATCTGTATGCTAAAGTTGCAAAATATATCGAGGACAAATCAGAGTTGTCTGAAGATAAACTATCAGGCTTGATAGATATACTTGGGGATGAAGATAAAGCAAAGGAAGTAATTGAAGCTGCCAAAGCATCCATGGGTATGTTTATGGGTTACCAATCTGGCCTGTTTCGATCATTACTAAAGCATGACCGGTTACTTACATACTATCAATTGTTCATAACATATTACATATCCCCTTTTTTTAGGTCAAGATTTGTCACCAATTGACTTGATCAATGTCAAGATGTTTGCACAGAAGGTGATGGATCTTGCTGAGTACAGAAAGAAGCTTTATGATTATCTTGTTTCAAAAATGAGTGACATTGCACCTAATTTGGCTGCATTAATCGGTGAAGTTGTTGGTGCTCGTTTGATATCTCATGCTGGTAGCCTTACAAACCTTGCTAAGTGCCCTTCTTCTACCCTTCAAATCCTTGGTGCTGAAAAGGCTCTTTTTAGGTCTCTTACTTTGTTGATGATTTTGGTTTATAATTCTTAGATTAGATGGCAGGTTATGTAGTTTTTAACTTGTTGATTGTTCTATTGCGTGTAGGGCTTTGAAAACCAAAGGAAACACGCCAAAATACGGTCTTATTTTCCATTCATCTTTTATTGGGCGTGCATCTGCTAAAAATAAAGGCCGGATGGCTCGTTATCTAGCAAACAAGTGCTCCATAGCATCTAGAATCGATTGCTTCTCAGGCAAGTCTATCTTTTCTTTCACATGTGTGTTTGCTTGGATAGAGTCAATGAGCCATAGAGGTGGCAATACAACCCACAACCCATTTACTTATGAATGAGTCGATTTGGGTTGTGTTTTATGTTCAAATAGGCCGATTAAAAAAATTTAGCTAAAAAGGGTACATGCTGAAAGTCGCCCAACTTAATGCATACAACCTCCTGAACTGATCATTGAAAGATTTCGCTTTAAGATTATTACGGTAATAGGCGTAATAATATTGTTTTTGTAATTGTGATTAACAGATTAATTAGAATCATTTTTACAATTGAACAGAACAGTGTTCTTGGGTCAAACACTCAAACCTAACCTGATCCTGTATGTTTCAACATGTACTAAAAATGGATGGTTTCCACCTGAACCCGATTTAACCCTTACGCAACCTCTCTGACTCACCCATCTTGCTACCTGTATGGCTCTATGCTTGTGCTTATATTTGGCTCAAGGCTGTGGCATGTTCTTGTTTATGTGAAATTTATTTATTTTCATAATTAACCACAGAGAAAAGTACAACTTCTTTTGGAGATAAACTTCGTGAACAAGTTGAGGAGCGTCTTGACTTCTATGACAAGGGTGTTGCACCTCGTAAAAACATTGACGTGATGAAATCGGCTATGGAAGATGTTGCAAATCAAGGTTAGTACGGGCAAAAATCATTTAACGCTTTCTTTTTTTGATACTCTACATAAGTAGTCGTAAAGGTGACCAATTTGTTTCATTTACTTATAAGTGGAATAGTATTATCTTTAATTTCAATTTTAATGCATACATCCTCCTAAAACCTTTTATTTAAAGATATGGGCTATTATTTTAACAATATGATTATGAAATCATAGTTAAAAACTTGTTATTTATAAAATTATTAAAAGATGCGCAAAGAAATGTTTACCGGTCAACCTGACTGACACGTCTTAACCTTTACTAAAATGGCCCATTTCAGCATGCAAACCATTTTGACACAATACCTGACCCACCCTGCCACTGTTGGCACATCCATACATTAGTCATGGATTTTCAGTACTTTAGTCTATTAGGAATTTAGGATCTCAAATTGACAAAAGAAACACCTTGTCTTAAAGAAAAGTTGGTTGATAAAGATGTTTATTATATGCAGTAATGATAAATCATTCTATCGGTCTTCTGACATTTGGCCATTTGATTGGATTATGTGTAAGAGCAATAACTGATAAATAAAAATTTATAAAGCTCGATTTTTTTAATAATAGAGGGATTCACATAACGCTACAATGAGTAGATGATTTTCCAAACCATAACTTTGTGTTTTGTTTCAAACTTGCAACAAACCATTGTTCTAGCAAAATACAGAAGGAAAGACTAATTCTTGCTAGATTGGGCGATTTTATTTAAAAAATTGTGACTCTATGAGGTGTTTACATTTTCATTCCTACAGTTTCTTCGAAGCTACTATCTCTTGCAAGTCACAATGCTTTCTTGACATTTTCACTAGAAAGACGGTTAGCTAGTTGGCAACTTTCTTTCTAATGTATTGGTTTGAAAAGTCGATCATTCTTGAGATTTCATTGTGCATATCAAAATTTTAGGAAATATTAATATTTTGTGAATGAATCAGTTTTAAATTCTTACAGAGTTATATATCTGCTGTTGATCTCTATGATGGGTTCTAGAGATGGTAAGATTTGAGTCAGGCTGGTTGTGTAGTGGGTCAAGATGGGTTCTTATTGAAACACTTCGTTTTGTAGTGTGAATTGGGTTATCTTGAAAGCAATCTTTTGGTTCATCTTTTAAAGTTCATATAAAAAAGTAATGTGTTAGTTATGCTTGCAAAGCAATGTTATCACATTAAAATTTTAAATATCTTAGCATAACAATTTAGGAGGTTGTATGCATTAAATTGACCTTCTATGACTTTTAACATCCAAACGCACACACAAATCACAAACATTTTAGCTAATTTGTATTATCTGACCGTTTGGATCAAAATCACCACCTCTAATTTGGGTTCTCTTACATTGTTTTACCATATGATGAATCCCCATATACAGAAATGGATGTGGACAAATCATCTGAACCCCTATCAAAGAACAAGAAAAAGAAATCAAAAAGCACGTCTGCAGAAGACGAAGTGCATGCTGTTGCAGATGGAGATATTCCAGATTCAAAAACCGAGAAAAAGAAGCGGTCAGTTGAAGAAGAGACAGAACAAACCGACTTGAACGGCAATGGTAACGATGTCGGTGTGGACGATGGCACAGAAAAGAAGAAAAAGAAGAAGAAAACTAGCAAAGATGTTGAAATGGAGGATGTTAGTGAAGGTAAAAAGAAGAAAAAGAAGAAGAAAGTTGTAGAGTAAGTGTAAGTTATGATAAACTTATGTTTCTTGACAATACCTCTTAATTGGTGGTGAAGATGGGAGCATGTATCAAAGCTGTCTTGGGTAAACTGGTTAAGTCTTTTTTTGGTCCATTTCTATTTAGATTAGAGCGTGATAATGAGTCAATTCGGGTTGTATTTCTTTGGTAACGGGTCAAAGGGGTAAAATACATGAAAAAGATGGCTAAAGATGATAAGGGTCGAATGGGTTAACGAGTCTAAAGATATTTAATGTGTTAAGTATTTACAAAGTAAAAAAAAACACTATGCTCAAACTGACTTGGCTTGTTTCGACTCGGATACATTTTGGCATGTGACACTAAATAAGGGAATCAGACATATTATCTATTTGTATAAAAGCATGCTCTTAGCTACAGTAATTTACAAGAGTTTATGCATTATGTACAACTCTATTGTAAATGTGTGCAAGTATGATGTTACATCGGTCTTTTGGTTTGAACAGAATCGCTCTTCTCATACACTCTCTTAGTAACTCTTATTTATCTTCCTCATCCTTCCGTCCATCAACACAACCGCGGATTCTAAGTTTACAGGCAAAGCGCATTTTGGAGGCAAGGTTTTTGCTGGAAAACAGCTTTGTTGGTAATGGAATTTGATAGATTTCCGAATAAAAGCAACAATCGCGATGAAAACCCCAAAAAAAAACCTTCTGCCCATGAGCACAAAATTGACATGCTAAATAGTGATTAACAATTGTTTGATTTCCTGGAATCAAAATAGTTAAAAGTTTGATTAATAATCTAGCAATCAAATAGGGATGACAATCAAACTTGAAACCAACGGGAATACTTGAAATCCGAGACATCTGGGACGGGTATGGGATTGTATTGTATACCTGATTATCCGTTTAAGGATACCCCTTTACCTGATTTATCATTTTTTAATTTATTCTACTTAATAAGTATATTACATATGGGGAGGGTTTCTGAGAAAACCAATAATTACGTGAAAACAAAAAAAAAACTACGGAAACAAATAACATAATTCAGAATTTTTTTGTTATTTTAATTGTTAAAACGTTATTTAAGTATTTGGTACTATATGTTAAGCATACATACGAGAAGGAAGAGTCTTACGTATACGTAACATTATGTCGAATGAAAAATGGTTACGTATACCTAACCTATGTGTGACGTATATGTATAACTATGCTACGGTTTTCATTTGATCAATACCTTTATTTATATATACTCACACATATACATAGAGGGTAGTGATAAAAAATTATTAAATTATGTGACTGATTTCATTGGTTTTCTCTAGTTTTCTCGTAATATTGTGGTTTTTTTAGAATCCCTATATCTTTTTACTTAATAATTATGTGTTGATATAAACTATTAGACTTATGTGTTGATATAAACTATTAGACTTCTTATCATTATCATCATATGATATCTTACAAAGTTGCTTAAAACTGGATAGTAGTAGTTGAACATAAACAAAAAAATATTAAAGATTAACCGAAATATTGTTTAATTCGTATGCGTAAACATAGATTTATACGATGTTCTAGTTTCAATAGACACCCAATGGGTATACCCAACGGAAAAATTTTATAACCTTAATGGGGTATACCCGATACCTGACGGGTGAATACCCGATACTTACCTGACGGATCTTGGGCTGGGTATGGGATACATTTTTCTATTCGAGTATTTGGTTGAGATTATTCGTACATATCCCAAACCTGGCTTAATGCCATTCCTACAATCGAACCAAATCCAAGAAAAGCAAAACAAAACAGTTAGATCATAACACAAAATTGGGAAAAAAAAAGGAGATAAATGAAAAATGATTACAACCTAATTTGATTATCAAAAGTCAAAAACGGAGAACCTGATGTCGCATGTAATGCCCTTTTTGGGCAATTCTAAGGATAAAAGTGATGAAATTTGGTATGGGCACAAGCCTTCATCTTATGTGCATTATGATCATCTTTCTAAATCTACCAACCTGGCTGGTATTCACCTCTTGGTCTTTATTCTTAGCATGGGGTGGCTTGGACTACTTAGGCGGTCGTGGGAGTAGGAAACCGGCTAGCGGTGGTCGTGGAGCAAATGAAGTGACATCGACAGCAGCCGGTGGAAAGAGCGTGCACTATGGCCATCGTTAATGATGTAACCGTGGGCATCGGGTTGTTATTTGCTTAAAATATCTTTAGCCGAATTTATCAATGTTGCGACCGCGACGTGCTTATTTTTATTGATGTTTCGACATTAATTTTTTTAGTGGTTTCATTTTTTATATAAAATTCAGAATATTATCAGCAGCTTTGCCACAACACGAGTTTGCACCGTTTTTGTTTTGTGTATAAATTTTGGATGTTATCAACGACATCAATGTTTCGTTTTTCCCATATACAGTTACGAATAATATCAACGTCCACCTTCAACACGCGAATACACTGGCAACGTTTCAACGCTATTTTTTTAATGATTTTAAACCCTGCAAGACATGGGAGTAAATACTAGTTATTCATAAAAACTGAGAGCCTGATGATAGTGTTTAACAATATAATGATAGAAATCTTTTTTTCATCTAATGATATTTCTTGTATATATTTCATTAATTTAAAGTAGGTTTGAATAATTACAAACTTTATAAATAGAGTAAATAATATTAAAAACCAACATAATTATATTTTTTTCGCATGTCCCTAACAACTTTTTACATGTAAAACCTAACATACTTTTAGTTTTCTCTTACAAAATCAGTTGAAATTCGATGCGTATTTACCCCATGCTTCAGGGGTGATACGTTGAGGATGTAATGGCGCACCAGCCTTGTATGTCACTATCGTTCCGCTCTACACGAAGGTAACCTTGATCTCCGAACTGGATGTCATTGCTTTACTGCAACATCCCGAGAAGACTTGACGAGGTACTTAATTACTCTACAATAAATCAACACAAAATCTACTATAAGAAAAACAAAATTCAAGTTATATATAGTTTGACACAAATCCATCATGCGTATCATTTAATCTACAGATTATTAGAAGAAATAAACTAAAATATATAGAAATAACAGATCTAAATATAACAACAAGATATTTGTTATAATACAACACATTATCATAGATTCTTCGAATACTAGTCTGATGCAACAAATCAAAGCAAAATCATGAAAATATGAAGCAACTTCAACTTGAAAGAAACTAATGAGACTTACCATAAAATGAATCCGATTCTACAGTTCCGAGACCACTGATTCCAACAAAGAGGGGAAGATAATCTCTTATGTATTTCATATATAAAACGAATCTGACTCCAACATACCATCATTGCATAGATTTGTAGGTTGCTAGCCGATCCCATCGATTAAACTGATTATGAAGATAGGAAGAACAACAACATGATTTTAAACTGAAAATAGTGTGATTAGTAAACAATATTGAGATACTGCTATAGAAGGCGAGTTTGGTGAGATATGGAGGTGTGATTGGTGGAGTAAGTTAGGGTACCACGTATGATTGTGACCTTTTTAATATTATTTATAATAATACAATGTTTAGAATTTTACTTTGGTTAAAAAGTCATATATTATTTTTAAGATTTTCCTGTGTAATTTATGGTTTTCTTTATACGTACTACAATAATCAAAATAAATTTTTAGCGGTTGAATAATTCTTTTGTATTTGTTTTCAATCTCGAATAATATCTTATTAATTGTTCCTTATTGTTTTCTTCTAATTTTTGTTTTAATACTCCTAATAATGTCTTTAGCAGTTTGTTATAATTCTATAAGCACAATTTATGTTTCTTGTTTCTCTTTCTTGCATATGTTGGATTACTGTATTTTAATTAATTCTTTTAACGAGTGGCGGAGCTTGAACACTCCCGTAGGGAGTGGGGGCGAAATTAAATTTTTTAGAAAGGGCGAACTCGATATTTATATAAAAATTTACATTAACGGGCCAAAAATTTACACTACCGGACTAAAATTTTACACTATCGATGAAAAAAAAAAATGCTTTTAGTGACAGCAAATAATAACATATATATATATAAGAAACCAGCCGAAGCCAAGATTACAAAAACACCATATTATTATCAACATGATTAGAGAGCCAACCCTTCTTTTGATTTCAAATCTTCAAGATTACCCCGGTTTTTGATCCACAACTGAGCGGTAGCCTTAATCGTTGAGACAATGTTAACAACGAAAAGAGTCACAAAGCATTTGTCATTGTGAGTTTTCCACATGTGCCATAGTGTAGCGAGGGTTTTAGGGTATTTTAACAGACTCACATTAACTTCATTTTTAGTTACATTGTTATATTTTTTAATTGAATCTTAATATTATTCAGTTTATTTAAATTCAATCGGCAAAATTTCTTCACTACTTAAATTCACTTTCTTTATATCATTTCTATTTTCTAATATATTTGTTTTTTCTCGAAGTACTAGATTTTAATAAATGTCAAACATTGGATTAACTTTAATATGTAATCTTTTTGTTGTTGTTGTTGCTGGTATTGTTATTATTATTATTGTCGTTATTATTTTTATTAGGGTTTTAAAATTTTAAAGTGTTACGCACTATCAATACTAACTATTTAATATTTTTTTATTTAACATTTATAATATATACGAGCTTCAAAACTAGTTATTTTTATATAGCTAAATACAGTTTTTGTTGATAGATAAAGGTAATTTGTTTTATGTTAAACTTACTCACTTCTTACTAGATTGCTCACACTTAGATGAGTCATCCTCTACTAACATAGTCATAACTCGTAGTGGCGAGTGGCGACCAAAGGAGGGGCGGGAGGGA
Organism: Flaveria sonorensis; assembly: GCA_025506505.1. Taxonomy (NCBI): domain Eukaryota; kingdom Viridiplantae; phylum Streptophyta; class Magnoliopsida; order Asterales; family Asteraceae; genus Flaveria; species Flaveria sonorensis. The sequence goes on along the minus strand of JACCIY010000265.1, from coordinate 75,745 downwards.
CAACTGCATAGGGCCTAGTCTCCCGAGGCCCAAATTTTTTCTTTAGAAAAATTATATATTATGTTTATGTGTGTGTAAAATCCTTTATAAAATTGACATATTACATAATACACATTTTAAATTAATTCATTACAGACTTTAAATTAGTTTTTTTTATCCAAATATGATATTCGTATTAATAATGAATTTATATTTTTGTTGTTTTCAAACAATTTTTCTAGCTCGCCTTGAGCCCCTAAATCCTTAGTCCCGGTCCTAGCAACTCGGATACATGAAGCACATTGGTACGTCTAACTATTGCCTTTTTTTTAACGACAAACATAGAGTGGAAATTTTCGGCTCGGCAGTGTAAATTTTCGATCCGGTAGTGAAATTTTTTTAATAAATATAGAGTTCGCCCCTCCTAAGACATGGTTCAAACTCCGACACTACTTCTGTCTTTAAACCATAGCCAGCCATTTATACGCCATACACTTATTAACTAAAAATATCACCATTCTGAAAAACAAATCAATATATTCTTTTATTATTGATTACATGAATATATGGTCCAATACTTATACAAGAATACAAACAATAGATCTGCTAAACTCTATACATATAATATCATTTATAAATCTCTATCTTATTGTGTGTCAATTAACCAAAAGTAAAAAAGTATTGATGATTTCAACATGGTTCGTAATCCCTCTTAAGAAACATTTGATATTAATCTAAACCTTATATGATGGTTTGCCTCTTGCCATAAACATCGTATTTACTCTTAAGAGTAAAAGCACGTGTTTAAAAAAAGATGCATTTCCTGGCTTACAACACCGCCCTCTGTTTAGGGAGGACTTGATGACGTATGTAAGGACCCTGCGATCAATTAAAACGATGTCTACTATAAGAAAAACAAAATTCAAGTCCTACATATGCATTGAACAATTTATACATACAAATGATTGCACGTTTCAATAACTCATGATCATAACAAAAGAAAGCTAGTTATAAGGTGAAAAAAATGAGTCATTTGAAACACTTTTGTCTATAGTAATTTACAATCAATGTAGTTTAGAGTTCATAAAAATATTAATGAATCACAAGTATCCACGCGTATATGCGGCCCTTTTCACGATGTTGTGGATTCTGGTCTCGTCATAAACAAGTGGTGTAGACATAAGAGTAGATTTAAAATGTGTGAGATATTACAGATAAAAAAACAACTCTCATGAAACAAAAATGTTTTCTTTTGGTGATACTATGACACCAATTCATGACACAGATCGTTTACAACTGCATATTTACCTTTTAAAAAAAAGTTCACATGAACAATAAAACTTTTAGAAGCAACAGATCTGAATATAACAACAAGATGTGTGTTATAATGCTATGATTTTATTATCATACATCATAGATTATTCAAATACTAGTCTAATTTCAGCAAATCAAAGCAAAAAAACATGATCTCGAGTGATAAATCATAAGCAACTTCAAATTGAAAAAAAGTGATACGACTTACCATCACATGAATCCGATTGTACAGTTCCGAGACCACCGATTCCGACAACAAATCACCGCAGATCTTATCTATTCTATATAGAAAACGAATCTGACTCCCACATACCATCATCACATAGATTTGTCGGATCCTATCTATTAATAGGAAGGGCAACAACCTGATTTGTGGTTTGACGGATCTTGCAGAGAGATATAGAAGCGATTTGGATCGATTGAAAACCGAAAATGGTGTGATCTGTAAATGATATTGAGATGTCGGTGGACCAAATTAGGTCATACCACATACAATTTTATATTTGTTTAGATATGTTATGATTGTAATGATGGCGGGTGCAGGTGCGGGTACGAGTGCGGGTATTTTGTGTGAGGTGGTAGAAAGAGGGAGGCGTAAGCGAACGTCTACCGTCAATGAAGCTAGTAGATGAGAGCGAGGAAGGGAGCCGAGTGGTATAATCGATGTGTGCCAATCGGCTCCTACAAGGTTCTGAGGAGCGACTATTTTTTTGAGTTCGACTTTTGATAAGATTTTTAAACTCGAGTTTGATTTGTTATTAATTTTTCAAGTTAGAGATTTGTAATTTATTATATTTTAAATATTTTGTTTTATATCTACTATTACATAATACAAAATAGGGGTGTGCACTTCGCGGGTCGATCCGGTTAAAACCCACGAACCGACCCGTGAAAACATAGACCGACCCGTGTATGGGTTAGTGGTTCCGGTCCACGGTTCAACTTTCCTTTTGTAAACGGTTATGGGTCGGTTTCGGTCCAAACCCACGGGTAAGAGCTCGGTTTCGGTCCGGTCGATTACAATTAGGCAAGAAAAAAATAGTTGGTTTTTGCTTTTTAGATGCTAAATGGGTTGCCTTTGAACACCAAAAAGTAAAAAAATATTTTACTAACATATAATAAAAGTGTTCAGATCAATAAACTTTTAATCAGTTATAGATGAATACTATTGCACTTTACACCTAATTAATGCTCATAAAGGGGTTATGACGACTGCTAATGTACGGTTTGTATTTTAATATGGTACCAATTTGTCTATGTTACAATAACGAGTCTAAGAAACAAATCATTGATTGGTTTTGTTTATATTTTAAGTTTCATTTTTCTCCCGGCAAAAAGCACGAGCCTAAAAAACATTAGCGGTCCGGACCACCATATTATGCTAAACCGACCCGTTTAACTCGGTTCGTTCCTGCCCGAACCGTATGCAAATGGTCCGGTTCTTGGTTCTTTATATAAACCACTTATCGGTTTCGGGGTCAAGGGCGGGTCGGTCCGGTTCGGTTCGGTTCGGTTCCGACCTGTTGCTCACCCCTAATACAAAACCCACGTATAGATTGGTAATTTATTATTTTTTGTAAGACGTCTAAAACAACTATTTAAGTATATGTTACAGTGTTTTATGCAAGTGTTCCTAAATTGTTATCATTTAATAAACTTATTCTAATTAATACATGAGTTATTGCATATGATTTAATTTACTATATTAAGTACTACCTTATTTGTAATAATTTAAATTAATATTATATTTATATTTTTCATTTATATTTTTACTATTTAAATTAAGTATTATATTATTAACTAAATACTATTTACATAATAATAATAATAATAATAGAATCAGTATTTAAGGCTGATCGAAAAAGAGATTCGGTAGTACACGCGCATACGCAAGCCAATTCATTATACATAACAAATAGAAAGCAATAATGAATATCTATATTATCTATACTATTTATAAAGAATGTTAGGATGTCAAAATAATAATTTTATCTTGATTTTAAAAAAAAGGAATAGGGTTAGTATGGTAATATTATGATGAATTTTATTTTAATCCTTTTAATCCACATGAATTCAATGAATTTAACAATAATAACAATAAAATAGTAATAGTATTTAAAATAATTATAATAGTTATTTACAAAATAAAAACCCGCGACAAAGCGCGGGTTCATAAACTAGTACATCTATAATGATAACATTGTACTTACGGAGGTTGAATACCTTCTATTAGCTTTATTATTCCATTTCGCTAACCTCATTCATCTTTAACCATTACATCCGTATCAACATGTTTAAGGTTCATCACATACATCATAACATGCTTGTACCAAAACATCATACACATATACCCTAACCAGAGGCGGAGCTTGAGGAAAGGTGTAGGGGGGGGGGGAGGAGTCACGAGACTCAAATCATGGGGGGCGAACTCAATACGTATAAAATTTTCGGCTAAAATACGTATAAATTTTCACTACTGGGCGAAAAAACAGGGGAGCGGAGCCCCCCAAGGCCCCAACAAAGCTCCGCCCATGACCCTAACATCAAGATAACATTGTTTTAGATGAAAACCATTAGATCTATTAATATAACAAAAAGGTTTATATGTTACTCAAAAACCAGTTAAAAACATTTAAAATGAAAAGATCAAGAACTCACATTTACTTAGATGAAGAACAAATCCTAGAAATCACCCCCAACGCCAAGATCTACATATTTATGCACAAAGAGGTTTATTGTGGAATCTTAATATAAGCATGCTTATAAGCATAAATTTATGCGCATCAATAATGAATAAGACATAAAACTTTATCTTTTGGTATTTTAAAACTTTTTCTCTCTACACTTCTTTGTCTTTTTAATACAGCCACGCCCTCTCCTCCTATCGGCAACCTTCAATAGCATGTAAAAGGGAGGGAGAGGTGACCTCACTTAAAATAGGAAGGTTTTATGTAGAGTTAAATACACAAACTATTCTTTGATTGATAAAAATAATATTTTTTAAGTGTAACGCCCCGTAAAGTTGAAGCGTGCAATATAATAATAATGAGTATAGTTAAGAGTTATTTAATGTAAATAAGAGGTAAAAATGGATTATGGGCCAAATTAACCTTATGGGCTAAGGGATTGATGTGTTTAAGGGCCCATAATCAGCCATTAAACAACCCTAATCAGCCCCATTCTTCCCCATTTGCAACCCAAACCACCAACTTTCTAGAGAGAGAGTAGAGAGAGAAAGTGAAGAAAATCAAAGATTTGAGGCTTTATTGATTAAAGGATTGAAGGTCTGAGTGTTTGAGCATCAAACAACAAGGAAAGAGCAAGAAATACGTGTAAGAATCATCATCCAAATACCTATTTCGATCAGGTTCGGATTTTAGGGTTTTGGATTTTGAAAAGTTGTAGAGAATCACATAAAGGTCATATTTTTACATATGAAATCATGTAAAAAGCTTAGATATAGTTACATAGATGAAAAACTAAGGGTTTGAACGTAAAAAGTTGAGAATTTGGGTTAAAAACGAGCTGGTTCGTCATTTTTATACGTCCAGCGAAACTGTCAGTTCTTCATGCGAAACTAAGGCAATCTCCTTCCTGAGAAACTATAGTGTCGCAGACAGTTTCGCAAGTGCATAGGTGGGTCTATAGATTTAGCGAATCTAGGAAATTCAAATGAAAGTTGGGCGATTTTGGTAGCGAAACTGCCATGCGAAACTGGCAGGAAAACTATCTACGAAACTACCAAAATTGTGTAGAAAATGACCTATTTGTGTGTTAACTTATATGCAGACCGTGTACCGTGATCATAGCTTAGGTAACTTAGATGTGAAGTTACTTACTAACCAGGTGAATTCTAGATCCCGTGTATTTACATGTTTCCAATGTTTTGGGCGATAAGCATACTAAATATACGATTTTCCCCACTAGGGACTGCTGCCCCTAGAACCCCGCAATCAGGGGTTGCCACCCCCAAAACCCCGTTGTCCCGCGGAGGGTAGGTTATACTATTTGTATTCTTTTGTGAAGAATGTGAATATATGGACTATGAGTTGATTCTTAGCATGTATAAGTATATGTATAACTAAAGATGAAAGTGAAACCTAAGAAATGTTATTGAGCTCGTAACAATGTACCATTGCTAAAGTAAAGTCTTGCAAGCAAAGGATGAAGGAGAGTTGTATTTGTTGTGCTTTCATAGATAAAGTAAAGTCTTGTGTTCAACACAAGCATGGATAAAGTAAAATCTTGTGTTCATCACAAGCGGGGGGTCTGGCCCTTGGGCCGATCCGGAGACATAGTAACCGGGAATTGACGGATAAAGAAGAGTAATAGATAATGAATAAGCGAAAGTCTTAATGATAAAGTATTGATAAAGTGACAGTTTGTGTATAGTAAATGTTTGTTCTTGTGGTGACTACTTTAGAATGATAAAGTTAACATATCATACTAAAATATTATTTGATAAAGAAAACCTAGGACTCACTCAGCGAAGCTGACTTTTGTATGCATATTAGTTTGACAGATGAGCTGTTGGGCTTAGAAGGATGGGGGCATGGATCCAAAGCTTTTTGGCAACTGAAGACTGGCATCCTAAATTTAGAAGATTATTAAACGTTTTTTTAAGACTTGTTTGATGTATTTAAGACAATGTTAATGTTTTCTTTGAATTGTGTCATGACGAGTTTGAATTAAAGTAAATGTTTACTTAAATAAATGTTTTAAATCTTTGATATGCTGTAAATGATCAACTGTGAGGTTTCCTGGAATCAGGACCTTACATTAAGTCTTTGAGATATGTAACTGTTAGGAGCATTGACAATCTATTCCTTATCTTTATCCATATAATTACACTAAAAATCATTATTTTCTCTCTTTCTACTTTTTAATTAAATAATACTTTTTATATCTTTATCATTACTTTTTCTCTCTCCTCCACTCACAACCACTTAAAATATATTAAAAACATTATAGGGTTTGAACAGTGTTTTTCAAAAATACAGATTGAATGGTAAATTTCTCATATCTTTCACTCAAAACCACTTATAACCATACCATATAATATAAGGAATACACTCACATAAATTTAAGAAACGGATTATGCTCTAACTTCTGACAAATATAAGGTTCAACATTACTTTCATTAAAAAAGTGAACAGGATATGTATGATGATGGAAACAAAGTTATGACCTTGTAGATTATTAGTGTATCAAATATTATGAGTTTTGGCTAAGCAGAGACCACATAGGGAAGTTTATTTTATGTAATTCCATGTAACACCATATGGTATCCAATATGTCCACAACTTGATTAGTTAGACTTTTTTACTTTTATATTTGATCAATTTAAAATATATTATTATAAAAATCAACATATGATTCATATACTTTTTTTAACGTTGAGGTGTTTTCTTTCATATATTTATCACTATACAATAGAATTTCTTTTTTTTAAATGATAACATGAAACACTATAACATCATAAGAAACCAATTTTTAACTTAAAAGAGTTATATTTTTCTTTTCTAAGGATAGTTAATCACATACTCACTAATTGCAAACTAAAACAGCTAAATCTACATTGTTTATCCGGTATTAGACTAGAACCTCAACTACTCAACTACATGAGAAAAACAATTTCTAGAATACATAATACAGATATTGGTAAACCAAATAATTTTTGTTATATAAAACTAAAAAGAATGGTGAAAAATATAATTAGTAATACTTCAAAATCATAATGGAAGCATTCAACTGAGTACATCATGATGATGGGAAAATAGTTATTTTCTTAAATCACATGATTTTATATTTTATATATTAATCAAAAGTTTCATATTAACTTAACCTCCAATAAATTTCTTGAATGTCACTTTTAACCCCCTAAGTTTTTTTTATAAAACCTTAATAAATATCACTTTACCCCTCTCAGGTTTCTAAAGCTTTGGTTTTACCCGTTGCATCTTTACCTGAAAAATTTAATTTCTTACGTCCTTATTTTCAAGTAAGTGTCGGTGTAATTTTGAATTTGTCAACGTTATAATGTAAATTATATCAAAAACAAATTAAGTCAAATATAAAAAGTCATTTGTTAATTTTTATGTGCACTTTAATTTTAAAAGTAAAAGAAAGAAAAAGCAAGTACATTTCATATCCAAAGAAAAGAACATACCTACCTACATCAACTCTTTGATTCGACTTCACATCTTACAGAAGAATCCACCGATCAATTCTCCAAAAGCTTTGAGAAACCCTAATGGCGACCTCAGCGGCGACCAATTTGGAAGATGTTCCGTCAGTAGATCTAATGACGGAGCTCCTCCGTCGTATGAAATGCTCTTCCAAACCCGACAAACGCCTCATTCTCGTCGGTAAACAACATCTTATTCCTCATTCGTTTTGTATCCCAACAATTCCCCTGAATTTTGGTTCAGAAAGCTGTTAATTGCTCAGATCCGATGTGATTTGGTCAACTGAAGGGTTCTATGTTAGGGTTTCTGTTTTTGGTAGATGTATCGGGGTTATCTAGAGCTTGATTTTGGATTTAGGGTTTAGTAAGAGAGGGAGATTGAGGAGATTTGCAGAAGCATTTGTTTGTGATTTTGTGTTTACTGCTTACATTGAACAGTGATGAGATGAGGAAGGTATGATTGTTAGATAGAAGTGGTTTTAGTTCTTTGAGGGTGATTGAATCCGCAATTAGGTTGTAAGTTAGTGGTTGAATGAATAAAGTTTTAAAATTTATTATGTATTACAGATAACTCAGCTTTGTTGCACCTTTTCATTTCATATTATAGAAGTGGTAGTGGGTGTCATGTATTAGCTTATTTCTAGAGTTGGGTTGAAGTCTGTATCGGTATAAATTATGGAATAGATTTATATTATCCGAGGTAAAATGGTATTTCAGTTGGCTTGCTGTCTTTGGTAGTTAATGGAGTGCAATCTATTTTAACCGTATTTAGAACTAATTAACAAAAGATGTGCTTTTCGTTTATTTGAAAGTGATCTAAATTTGGTAAGTTTTGCACATGGTTTTATCTTTGACGATAAAACAAGAAACATTGTTCACAAATTCCCAAAGAGAGCACTATACATAAAAAACATGAATTCTCAACCATTTTACTTGGTTATAAACTTTTGTAATGGAGCCATATCGGTTGCATAAATTGGGACAAAAAATCCATTCATCCAAGTAAACTTTTTATTTAGATTTTGCAATTTGGAATTATCTTCTGGGTATGTAGGACTGTGTGACTACATTGCATACATACCCGAAGTAGCTTTTATTTTCTCTTTTCATTTTTCTTCAGATTGTGGATGTTATTGTGATTTTTCAAATTTTAACAGAAGTTGGGAACTTTATTCATCAATGCTTGTTCCATGACAATTATATATACTTTGTTTTGCAGGACCCCCTGGATCAGGAAAAGGCACACAGTCACCAATTATCAAAGATGAGTACTGTTTGTGCCACTTAGCTACTGGTGATATGCTAAGAGCTGCTGTTGCTGCTAAAACTCCTCTTGGAATCAAAGCAAAAGAAGCTATGGACAATGTAAACATTTTCAGTATGATGCATATTATTCATTAAAAACACCCTCTAGACTCTAGTACTGACCATTTGTTCTGTTTGTGTTGTTCTATAGGGACAACTTGTTTCTGATGACTTAGTTGTGGGAATAATCGATGAAGCACTGAAGAAGCCTTCATGTCAAAAAGGCTTCATTCTTGATGGATTTCCGAGAACAGTTACTCAGGCAGAAAAGGTATCTGCTTTTCTGACATCAAGATGCTAGTTTAATTTTCTTTTTATTTTCCTTCTCAAATTTTTATGTTGAATTTCTTTTATATCAGCTTGATGAGATGCTTGCAAGGAGAGGGGTCAAAATTGACAAAGTGCTTAACTTTGCAATAGATGATTCAATCTTGGAGGAAAGGATTACTGGTCGTTGGATCCATCCTTCTAGTGGTCGCAGCTACCATTCAAAATTTGCACCCCCTAAAGTTCCTGGCATAGATGATGTAAGAATACGCTCATGTTTTTCTTTATTTTTCATTATGGTGAGAACATTCATGCAAGATTGTTACGACAAGATTAAATCTAAGAAGAAACTATTCTATCGTTAACTACAAAAGAAACCAAAAACCAAAAACCAAAATCTGATGGTGGTGAATGTGAGTTTGAGGCTTTCTTTTTCTTGAACCTTTTGCCTTAAATTTTATGTGATTGTTAGATAGGTAGTATTGTGGTTTATTTTAAGCTAGATCACTGTTTTCTATGATAATATGACTTATTTTTGTGCTGTTTGACATGCCAAGTTTTACGTGTATAGGTTGAAATTTCTGTTTACCTTCTTTACTTTGAAAAGCATTCGTTGTCCAACTGACTGGATGTAATTGTTAAGCAAGTTCATTAAAGTTGCCTTATGATCTAATGATTTTTTAAATGTTAAAGGTCACTGGAGAACCGTTGATTCAACGTAAAGATGACACTGCAGCCGTTCTTAAGTCAAGACTGGAAGCATTCCATAAACAAACTGAGCCGGTTTGTCTTCTTTCAAATTTGCTGGATTTTAAAATTAAATAGATCAAGTTTAACAAACTTGATAATCTTATCATGCTTGAATGCTCTGTTCTTCTGTTAGGTTGTCTCTGAACTAAAAGTTAAAATCTAAATCCGAAATAGTGGCTACACTTGTGGCTTTTTATGACAATACCAGTTGCATTCTAGCTTCAAATTGGATTTTAGTGTCTATTGATGTCCACATTAAACTTCCTAGCAGGAAAATATAAATAGCATACATTAGTTTTAGTGTTTCTAGTCAATTTGCACCAACTTATGAATCAGCATACTATGATAACTCAGCAAGATGTTAGGCTATGCAACAGCAGGTCAATTTTTATTCAGTTACTTTATAGTGGGTCAATTTGGGTTTATGTTATCACAAACAGATCAGAACAACTTGTTAGCTTAAAGAGAACGAAACCAACAGGTTAAAATTCGGCCAAACTTCAAAGTCCATTATTACTAAATACATCATCTTAAATTGTTCTGATTAAAAATTTGGATTGTTATTGTACTAATGTTTCTTTCATAATCATACTTTACACATCCCTTATTATAAAAGGGACAAAAAAGTATTTGAGGTCAACCTGACTCATACTAAAAATAACATGTTTTAGCCTGGATCCATTTTGCCTGGTTATCCGACCCGCCTGACCCACCCATATTGCTACCATATCTCTGTACAATAACCGTTTTTTCCTGAATCATCATTGCAGGTTATTGATTACTACAACAAGAAGAGTATTGTTGCAAATCTTCATGCAGAAAAACCACCACAAGAGGTGACAGCTGAGGTCCAGAAAGTGCTTGCCTGAGACCCACCATTTATCAGTTTAGTGTTGGCAATCGGATCAAACTTTTGCAGTCTCTGAGACTTTTCCTGTTTTGCACTTTGTTTTTATTTATATTTGAACTCGCATATGTTGTATCATGAGATCAACGACATGTAGGAATTAACTTCACCGTCGGTTTCACTTCTTTGATTGAGTTTACAAATAAATAGACAAAGGCACCATAGATGCAAATGATTGTTCAGTTTTCCCGTAATGGTTTAAGAATACCTATTGAGAAATGGGTAAATTCTGATTTTTGGCTTACATTCTGACATAATATTACGTTTCTGTAAAGTATACAACATTTTCTTAATGAATATATAATTTATATTTCAAACAAAACGTAAGGTTTCTACGTTAGATGATTGTGTTCATTAAACTGCTATATTATATCAAATAGTATCAACGTTATGTTAAATCACATGATAGAAAAATATTTTATAATGATTGATAAAAACGTACAAGTATGGTCATATAATGTTGATCACTATGATATTCATTAAGGAAAGACGTTTTCTTTACTCGAAACGTGACATCTTATGGTTTTTTTCTCTGATTGGGTTTTACATGAATAAAAGACATCGAAGCACAAACTGGTTCGTTACTGTCACTTTTTAACTGAGCCAATGCCTTTTTATCAGGTTCATAGGCTAGAGTCGCACAAATAAGAAACACAAAACCCCATGTGGGTTTGAGCCAAAAAAGATAGACAAGTTCAAAAATAAAATTAAATTGAGAAATTGGTTGGAGCCCTTCGATTGAAAAGGAACTCTCCAAAAATAAGCGTATGCCACTTTAAGCAACGAGCACACGGTATTCTTTAGTAAAAGGCGAAAGAATAGTTCGTTTTGTGCTCATTGCGTGGCTGCGTGAACTTTTCAAGTCACAGCTGCTTGCAATTAAATAGTGGTACTCACTCCTATGTTTTATCCAAGTAACCGGTGTGGGATGGAACCACACACCAGATTTTATGAATTTTTATTTTTTAAGTCTCCAGATATCATTTCAAATATGTTTGCAAGATCATTTTTACCCAATAACTGCAAGTTCTGTAAGACATTGTGATGGTACTGTAAATCTTTCAAATTGTAGTTAGAAGTTTTGGATCTAATAATCATCAAATACACAATCTAATATAATGATACTGAGTCACAGGTTATCGAAGATGAGTACTGTTTGCACCACTTGGTTGGCAGTGTATGTTAAGATCAAGGTTCAGAAAGATTTCTCACTAGACATCGCCTCACTTCCCGTTACAAGTGTTGTGTTGGTATTGTATCAACTATCTATGGATGCGATTTCATTTCTATCTGAAGTCATATGTGGTGTATCAACTATCATGAGATCATCGAAAGATAATTTGTTTCGCCCCTTTTCTTCGAGTCCACAAATAAAACGGAAAGTTACCACAGACGTGTAAGTGTTTGTCACAAACTCTTTAGATTAGCTTGTTTTAACTGTAAGCCCTTGTCATGAGTCATACTTTGAACTCCAAACTTCATCTGAAATAACACTAGTTAACTTTATGCTCTTGTGATGACTTTAACTTTAAGGATCAACACATAGGTGACCTGTACATCATAATATAGTTTGAGCATTGGTTAATATCATACATTTTTAGGATTCACGCATAAGGTAAACAGGTCATGGGTTCGAGACCACACATACATAATTGTCGCTCGTATTTTGCATCGATCTGCAGTCAACCAAAACAGAAGATCCATTAGTACATTTCTTCTCACTGCACAGTTGGTCTTTTATCAGATCACTTGGTAACATGTTTTCTGCTGTTGAAATCAATCAATTCACTAAATTATCAATCTTCATGATTCATCATATTATACACATGAACAAAAACTAATATATCAGTCTTCATGACTCATCATACAAATGAACAAAACCTAGAAGTTAACAGTCATAGATTAGAGTTTACACTATAAAAATTGGTTGGAGTCCTTTGGTTGAGAAGGGCCTCTCGAAAAATAGATGTATGCCACTTAAAACAACGAGCACATGGTATTCTTTAGTAAAAGACGAAAGAATAGTTCGCTTTATGCTCACTGCGTGGCTGCATAACTTTTAACTATCGCACCTGCTTGCTATTAATTGTAACTTTCACTCCTTTGGGTCGGGTACTTCTTTTTGCAAATTTCAAGCTCCCAGGCCCCTTTACCTGTTTCAAGTCATTAACTCTCTCCTAATTGTTGTCACCAGAATCTTTTCTACTCATTAACTGCTGGTTTTATTGAAGACTGATGCAACCAGGAAACCAAGTCCCAGTTACAAAGTGTTGACATTCTCGGCTATCAGTTAAGGCTGAATCGAAATCATGACGTGAGACGATATGCTGCCAGTTGATTACTTTCTCTATGCAGCACGATCCCACACGAGATTCGGTTGATCTCTAGCTTCAAAAACATCATCGTTTTATTAATGACACCGTTATCTGATCACTAGATTCTTGAACATATGTTCCTTCATCAACATAGTTATTGATGACCCCATTGACATTCACATGCCCAAACCCAACTGGTTTATTGTTCTGAAAGTCTGTTTTCTTTGTCCTCACGAAACGATTGATGCATACCTTAAACTGCCTATGTATAACACATGTAACTAGATCATAAACTTATATTATTTAGTTGAACTGGAAATTTGAGCATGTAATATAAACAAATCCGAGCTTTTGATCAAGTTCAAACGAGTTGAAGTATTTCGAGTGACAATAATGAATCCAGCTCAAAACACATCACAGTTCAAATTCAAAGGCTTACTTATTTACTTTCTGTTGGAGTCTTTATAAGTTTTATGAACCTTATGCCTGTGTTTATGAGTGTTTATACTTTTTGGTTGAGCTTGAGTAGAGCTTCCAAAATAGTTTTTATTACCACAATGTTACATGAAAGTATGCTACACAAATTTTACATAACATACCTATAATATCACATTATCACGCATTCATGGTCATCGAAATTCAACTTGTGTTGCAAAGAAAAAGCTAAGGTTTTAGGCACCACATATGTGGAGCCCCGTTTTTATAGGGCCTGTCCCGTTAAAACTTAGGTAGTATCCAAGTGCGTCTGAAGCCGGGTAGGTGGCCTGAGTGAGCAAACTGGGGTAAGATCCGGAAGACCGGAGCCTATCATGCTTTGTGTTGACATAGAATCTCAATATTCACTATAAAATTGTAAATTCACGAAATCAAGTTCAAGACTTTTAAATCCAATAAGACCAACTAAACTTTAGGTTTTGCACAATGTAGCTTAACCATTATTAATCTGAATGTGATAAGTGATTCTTGCAATTCTGTGCATACATTTATAAACTTACTGGTAACTCTGTAACATAGAAACAAGTTGAAGTTTAAACACTACAAAATTGGTTGGAGCCCTTCAATCAAGAAGGTTCTCTCCAAATATAAGTGTATGCAGTATTCTTTAGTAAAAGGCGAAAGAATATTCGCTTTGTGCTCACTGCATGGCTGCGTGCCCTTAAACTCTCGCACCCGCTCGCTTAAAGTTTGAAGTTTGACATGATAGTTCAGCTTGAAGTTTGACAATACGCGATCAGTTGTTTGATCAGCTGGCCTTTCCAAAAAAAAAAGTTGTTTGATCAGCTGGATTAAATTTCAAATAAATCACTCTATTTCCTCCTGTTTGGATTTCAAACTGTTGGTTTTCCAGCCACATGCCAAAACTGAAAAATGCTGCATCAGTTGATTGTGCAGACACAAGCTCACACAAGATGCAATCCGTTTCTATCTTCATAAACATCATCATTTTATTGATGACACTGTCCTCTGATCACTAGATCCTTGAACAATTGTTGGTTCGTCAACATAGTTATTGATGATTCCATTGGTTCGAAATGGGTCAGTCTCAAACGGGCCAATGCTAGTACTGATCGAGTTTCTAATGACGTAATTTTAACAGCCAACCGTCTTGACTTTTCATGAAGAGTTATAATGGTTTGTTATAATTGCTCAACTCCTATATTAATGATTCGTATGGTATGCTTTGAACACAATACGCATATGAATTTTCACATAGGAGTTCATGCTCGCTCGTTGAAAATTACTATACACAAAATAGTTTAATTTTAAAAGTTGTTCCATACACGATTCAAGAAGTTATCCTGGCTAGTTATGAAATGTTAAGCATAGCACACGGTACGTAAAACCCTGTTGCCTTGATCATGGTCGGAGTTACGTGTCGGAAAACGATGCATATAACATGCCTATGTAGTTTTTCTTATTTTTTGTACACTTGATGTGTTACTCGTAGATTAATTTGCTAGAATGATTCACGTTTGATTAAATAGTAACTAGTTTATACTAGCACTGCGTTGCGGCGGCATCGTACGCGACATGATAAAGTATAGACTAACAATTGACCGACTTGTCTCCGGACTAAATTCACATCGAACCATAATGTAACTCGAATTAACACTGTTGAATGAAAACGTGTTATACTTGACTCGCCTATTATCCAAACAAACTATGTCGAAATGTAGACCAAGTGTCAAAACGTACATAAAGAAAACACATAGATTACAATCGTCCCAGATAGTTATCGAACAAAATTTATGTTAAAACATAGAGTATAATACGTTTTATATCTGGCCTGACTCATTTTTAAACAAAACTTACGTTAAAATGTAGGCGAACGTCGAAATGTAGATCACCTCAAAGCGTATATAAAAATATGCACCGACCAGTTCTTAATCCGGTCCAACCAACAGACCGGTAAGGCAACAAGTTCATTGTTTGGTCCCGTTCTAAAAACATTGCCCGGAACTTTTTAACTCAAGGAGACAAAGTGAAGTGTCAAATTTGACCAGTCAGATTTGAAATAAATAAACAAATATGATTATTCTTTAACTACTATTATTACTATATAATTCAAGAAATAATTATATTATTATTATTATTATTATTTAATTGATATTTTTAATGTTCAATTTCATATGGATTAATATAGGAGTAACGACACCCGTTTACCACAATCCACACTTACAAACTTCATATTAAAATAACAGATCGAGACATATACAACGTGATGAATCCACGGGCCCTACAGTTAGCTGCAACTAGGGGGTATAAAATAGGGAGCACTATTCACATACCTCCAATACAACTGTTATCCTAGCCATTATAAGTTATCATTTTTCCAAACCCAACCTTCTTAGTGTCACGCGTGAAGCTGAAGCAGTAGCACGTCTCCCATTACAATGCACGTGATGTGGATGAATACAGATTTATAAAACATAAATCTAAATATATTATTAGGAACATAAAAAATTCTAATGGGAAGACATCACACTATATATGTAGTCTTGGAGGTTGCGGATCCAAAATCACATATAAACGCTAAGAAGAACCAAATCCATATCCGTGAAGAAAATGTGAAGCGTGGTTTGCATACGGTCATACGAATGGTGTCAATGTTAGAAATAAGTCATAATATGACATACATATCATTAGATTGAACTTGTCGGTATGACATAACTTGTCCCTAACAATTACTTTAATTAAGTAATTGTAAGTATTCATTAGTTAAAAGGGGTGGTTAAATTATTATTTTTTTTATAAATATTTAATAAAGAGAATACATGAAGTTTTGTAACTAGTCACTCTTTATCATCATTATCGTCATCAAAATACTTAAAAACACCAATCAAAGTCCTCTCTCAAACCTCCTTCAATTCAAGATATCATAACAGAAATCATAACATCATCATCTTGTCTAAACTGCTCATTCCCACAAGTAAGTTTCACTTATTTATGTTTAATTATTGTAGGGAAGTAAAAGGAAGGGTGAACAGTTAAATACTTCTTTTAAAACTTATATATAGAAAACACATCTGATATGATAATAATAAATAAATAAGAATGTAAAGGATTTAGGGAAGACGATACACACTCATTTATAGATGTTCAAATGGATGTTAATAAATTCATTCTACGTTATGTCTTCGACCTTCAACTGAGAGTTTGCTCTACTAAAATGTATCTCTTACGCAACTAACACCACCATTTCATCATGTCTCACTTTGCAAAGAATATGATCACACTGGTCTCACTTTTCAAAAGAAGTTATCACTTCACTAGAGAAGTGACAACATGTTCTCATCTAGCAAATGAAGTGATGACGTTCTACCCATCATCTTACAAAGAAGGTGACAATCTTAATCTCTCAAGAGGTAGTGATCACTTTCTTGATCTTTATGCTTTATGTTTATTAATACATGATCTTCTCAAATAATATAATAATACGAAGGAAAAAAAAGATATGTCTGTTTGGTATACATTTGGAAAGTGTTTCTATTAAAAAAAGGTGGTTTGGAAATGTTAAGGGTGACATCTATTTAAAACCACAACACAAAAATAAGAGAAAAACCCTAACTGACCAAACCATGATATCTAGCCATGGTGGATATAACTTTTATGGTTTGACTGTACATTACTGTTTTTTCTTTTCTGCTTATGAATGTTGTGTATTGTCACATTCACCCTTTCAGACTATTTTCACTCATTTTCTTCAAAATTTGGGTTTCAATAAAGGTCTACAACACTTGCAAACATATAACAAAAGTATGAAAGATGCATGGGATCATAAGGGTGTTCCAGACGTGCGACCACACATGTTAGGCTTATGAGACAATACGTGTTAGGCTTAGATGTATTGGGCCTGACCCCTTTACGTTGCGTTACCGAGTTCAATAAACAAAAGAAAAGAAAAGAAGAGAAGAGAAGTGAAAAGAAATTACGAGAGAAAAGAAAAGAAGAGAAATATAATTAAGGAGAGAAAATAAAGAGATAGAAACGTTCTATAAATTCGTCTCATAGAGTCCAAAATAAATAAAAAAAGTAAACGTTTTATGTGTTTTCTTTCTTTTCATTTCCTTTCATTTTGGAAAGAAAGTTAGGATAGAATACTATTAAATCTTTTTCTTTTATTTCTTTTCACTTTCATCCTTCAAAGCTCGAGAACACAAATCTTTTTTCTTTCTTTCCATTTCTCACATTAAAAACCTAAAAACCCAGAAACACAATTTTTTTTTAACTTTCGACCCATTACTTCCATTAATCTTCTTAAAAAAAACTCGGGAACATAAGATTAACGGTACCTAGTTATCTAATATCTACTACACTTCCTCTGTGTTGGGTCATGGATGATGCTTCAGTTTCGGCCCAGTGGACTGGGCTTTCAATAAATAGCCCGTTTATTTTGCTGCTAAAGTTCCCAAACAGCCCAAAGCGTTTTTTCTTCTGTACTTCATCAAGAAAACGCCTTACCAATTTCGCATTCAACGGGAAACTTAACAAACCTATTCCGCCGCTGCCGCCGTCCGCCACCGCCGCCGCCACCGCCACCGCCGCAACCGCCGCCACCGCCACCGCCGCAACCGCCGCCACCATCATCACCACCGCCGCCGCCGCCTGTAAGTCTTCATCTCTCTCCCACCTCTCGTTCGTACCCTACCTCCTGTAACCTAACATTTAACATCCAAAGTGTTTCCATTTACTTCAGCTGGAATCCTTAAGTCGTTAAAAGGATGCCACGAACAACCACAGTAGAAACTCCTGGATGTCCTCCACTTCGCGCAATAACCTTCGATGTTCTCGGACTCATCAAAGGTTTGATTCAATTCACCTTTCTGCATCGTTAAGCATTTGCGAATTTGAACCTAGCATTTAAAGTTCATAATGTGGAATATGGATTGTTCACGTAGTTGCTTTAGTTTGTGTAGCTGAAAGTTAGAAACGATCTTTTGTCACCGGTGTGATTTATGATTGTAGTTACTGAAGCTCGGAGTAAGCAAGGAGGAGTTCCTAAGGTAGTAGAGAGATGGGGGGAACCTGATGCCTCTCGATGTGTGCTTGCGGCTTCTATAAATGATCGTAAAGTTGATCCAGTATGTTTCGGATTTCTTTATATGATATTTCATTTCAGAAATGTTGAGACTTGTGTGTTTTGCCACTAGTTTGCAGCATGATTTTGCTTATGTTAGAATGTGTTTGATAAAAGATTTCATGTTTTGGTTCACAAAGTAGTATCGTTCCTTGTGGTTTTGGAATCAGAAACTCTATATAGTTGTCATGTCGGTCGGCGTGTGCAAAGTTCTAATAATGTAGGAAGGTAGCAAGTTGTTAAATATAAGACATAACAGCTTTATACTTGGAGGAATCTTGTTGATGGACTGCATAAACGGCCGAGGCCCAACATATCATGTTCATAAATATAGCGGCTCATTATTAAAGTACTGCTGTTTAGAGCTTCTAATCATATTTTTGAGTTTTTCCCTTTTTTCAGTTGTTAGCTGTTGCGCGGAAAAGCGGCGTGGTAAGTTCATATCGTCATCATAAATCCCAGTCAACAAGTAATATCTGCTTGTTTTAAGTATTTACATTGTCAGTTGCCTCACTACAGTTTTCTGTACAACGCAGATTGAGTTGCTTAGCCCTGTCAATGGTGATCTTCGAGCTTCATTACCTCCCGTTCAAGAAGCAGATGCTCAGTCTCAAGGAGATGATATGGTTGGATTGCATTTATTCAAAAAACAGTCATCTGAGTCATCATCCAGGTATCTGTTCGGACTACGCATGTTTTTTGATGCTTTGCTACAATTGCTGTTTCTGAGTATATTTTTTTTATTTTTTTATTACCAACTGCTCTAATGTGGAACTACAAAAAGCAGTAAGTTTAATTTCGTTTCACAAGAATCATTTTCTGACTGAAACTTTGGACTTTTAGATATAACCAAGTACATCTACTGATATGCAAAGCTGGTACCTTTTGTTTATTGTGGTCATCAGAATTCATATGCAACTGTACTCGATTGAGCTTGAGTTATTAATTAGATAATTTAACAATCTGAAAAGAAAACAGGAGAGAAATTGAAGCTACTTGTTTTTGCTGTCAGATTGTGTACTATGTCTATGATTTGCACAGAGAGTTCAATTCTATTAGTGTGAAGCTGAATCATTTAAGCTCTGACATGTGTGTGTGTATTTGCTAAGTTGCTGAATGTTTTTTTATCTGTTAATCTCTACATGCATTTTCAGTTATTACTTATGGTTACAATATCAAATTTGTAAAATACTTGTTATATATAAAATATGCTGTGTTCAAACGTAGGTCATGCACCTTGCTTACATGCACTACAAAAGGGCTTGCAACCATGAGATCCGTTTTATATTCCAAATCACTAGGGGACTCCACTTGCGATGATACTCCAACAACATTGAACGTGTGTGCTGCTGGTAATATCTTCTGCTGTAACGTAGATGAAAGTGAAAATTATGCCTTATTTGGAGGGTGAGTTTTAATCTATTTATTTTTATTTATGCTTCACCTCTTAACTAAGACCATATAGTGGCTTTTAAATACTTTAATGTGATTAATTTGCTGCGCCTCAGGAAAGGAGTAGAAGTTAATATTTGGGATCTCGCAACACATACAAAAATCTGGACCGCAAAATCAGTAAATTCATTTGTTCTGTATTCGTATTTTTTATTGTTTTTGAAGGAAAGTGCTTCCTGGTTTCTTCTTGCTTCTTTACCATAAAAGTTCTTTATGTTTTTATGTTGCAGCCTCCTAAAAATAGCCTTGGTATATTTACACCTACTTGGTTCACATCAGCAACATTTTTGAACAAAGATGATCACCGCAAGTTTGTGGCAGGCACCAACAGTCATCAGGTCACTTACCAAACCATTTACTCTTCAGTGTTTCATATATTTATTCATGAATGAGTCTATTTGGGTTATGTTCATCTCTTGAAGGGTCAAACAGGTAAAATGAAAAATGCAACATGAAAGTAAATGGTGGAAATGGGTCAATCGGTCAAAAGCCTCCAAAGTGTATTTCTAATGCATAAAACCTTCCAAACCATTTTAATCTAAATATAGAAATAGTGTAAATTCGTGGATAAATAAGTGTTCAGGTCAAGATGCCTGTTTTGATCAGTACAAACTTTGAATCCTTTTACCCGGGCTTGTTTTAACCTGCCACCTGACCTGCATAACTAGTTATTCTGTCTTGAAGTTCCAAGGTAATTATGACATATTGCCGTATGCCGTATGGTTTCTTCAGTAAGATTTTTAAAATATGGTTTAACTTTATCATCAGTAGTTATCTAAACAAAACAATATATATGTAGGTACGTTTGTATGACATGTCTGCTCAAAGAAGACCTGTGATGTCATTTGATTTTCGTGAGACGGCTATTAAGGCTGTTGCTGAAGACTTGGATGGTAATACTGTATACATTGGGAATGGATCTGGTGATCTTGCATCTGTTGACATACGCACAGGTACGTAGTTTTCAGAATGTTAAAGCCCTGTTCTAAACATTGCTGTGATGTTTTTGCTTTTATTGTTGGTTGAAAAATGCTTTAGGGAAACTATTGGGATGCTTTTTGGGAAAATGCTCGGGAAGCATCAGATCAATAGCCAGGCATCCAGATCTTCCAGTTATAGCCTCTTGTGGTGAGTTGCTTTTCTTATCTTTTAAGTGCTTTATATTTTGTTGCAATTTTGCTATAAATATCAGCTTTATGGTGCATGACATTCCTGAAAATATTTCTGATAGTTCTAATCATGTTTGTGGGTTAAAATGTTCACGGGTCAAAAGTTGATTAAATGGGTCATGGGTCAGAAAACTGGATCTATAAAATCTATTTTTGGAATTAATAATTTAATAATTAGGCAATCAAATATAATAAAACAGTCAAAGCATAAATCAAGCAATGCTTGATTTAAGCTATTAGTTAGGATTCTCTTTTATGATTAGGAGTTATTTTCTTTCTTATAAATAGATGGTAGGAATAAGATGCATAGTGTACCAAAAGTATTTCCTTTGTTCTACCTAATAAAATTATGTGAGTGTGTTTTTATCAATTGTTATTGTGCCAATTGTCTAACAATTCATGTTGTTTGTGCAGTAATACAAGTAGATAGATGGATATGGTTATTTTAAGAAGTTTTTCATATTTGATGATTAATTTTACCTTCGAGATCTGTGTTTTGACCAAGTTAATTTTGATTTAGGGCTCGACAGCTATTTACGCATCTGGGATATAAAATCAAGGCAGTTACTCTCTGCGGTATGTTGTTATGGTAGCATGTGCAAATTTTCTTTTGGTGCATATAAGAATTTGATGTATAAATATATCGACAAATGCAAGATTCATAATTATACATTGTGGCATGTTGCATTGTACCCCATCTATTTCACATTTTGAGTGATAGGTTTGTCTTTACTTTAAAAATTGACTAAAATTGTTCTGGTTGCACTAAACGATGATTCTGCTTGTGACTTTATTGGAACAATGTAGTCTTTAGCAACTGAATTTGAGCTGATTTGATTGTAAATTCTAACATGGGTTGTGCAATATTGCAGGTCTTCTTAAAGCAGCATCTCACAAATGTTGTTATTGATTCTCATTTTGATGATGAAGGTTAGTCTTTGTCTCTGGTTGATTGTTGTTCGTTCTAATTAATGGTTCAATTCGGACTATGTTCTTTTGTTTATAGCGGGTGAACGGGTAAAAATTAAATAAGTAACTAAAAATCAGATGATTTATTCAATAAGGTAACTTTTTTAATCATACACCCAATTTTAAAAAGAAACTTACAAAAAAGTTTTTGGGTCAATCTGACCAGTTATGACCAAAATTTTTTAACATAGTCTGCTTGACAGAAGTTGCAGGTTCATTAGAACCTCCACCTTCAAGTGAACAAAAAGTTCACGACGAGCCCATAGAAGGAGATGAGGAATCGCCACGTGTCGTTAAACAGAAAAAGAAGAAGAGACCAAAATCCTGCTCTTTAGATGAAAGTGAGGAAGTGACACTCTCATCTAAACACAAAAAGAACAAAAAGTTACAGAAATTAGACGGGGAGGATGAAGGGTCACACTCTGCTAAACAAAAAAAGCCCAAAAAGTCGCAAGATGAAGATGAAGAACCAAGTGCTGTTGAACAGGGAAAACCCAAAAGGTCAAAGGTCGGAAGCAAGGACGGGAAGTCAAAGAAGTCAAAGAAATCAAAGAGCGAAAACATTGATGTATGATGATATTACAAGCGAAGAGAATGATGAGTTTAATCAACAATTTTGATGCATCTGATTTTTAATCAACAATTTTGATGCATCTGATTCAACCAGGTTCTTGAAGGGTGTTTCTGGTGTTAGTGTGATAATAGTGTTCTATTTATGTCTAAACAACTTTATTTCTTACTTAAGCTTCATTATATGTTTTTCATTATTTTGTAAAAACAATTTCTTAACTTATGAGAAGATAGGTTTTTATGTATCAAAATTAGTCTGATCCAGATTATTTTTGATTGCTTTTTCCCACTTTCGTGCTATTCCAAAATTTGAACTTCAAATAATCCTGTTTAAGTTTAGGTGTGGTGATACTCATCCTAGGATTAGCTGTTGTATATAACTGAAAACTGTGCAGGTCAAGTTTTGTTGTGCAATGGGTTGAAACGAGTTTAGGTTAAGTGAGGTTTGGAACAGACAACTTTAAGATAAAGAACATGTCAAATTGGTTTGAGGGAATATAAGCGTGTTAAATGGGTTCACCTACTATATATGTTTTTTAATGAGCCTAGTGTGGTGACACCAGACGGAGATGGTGTTGGTGGTCATCGGTAGGTGCTTGGCACTAGCCAATTTGGACCCATTCTAGTTTAATGAGTTTTATAAGAGTGAACCATTTGACAGTCATATAACATGAATCAATTAAGCAAATAAAAGTTAGCTAAATCAACTCATTTTTCCTGAAAATCGGCCATGGGTTATCAGTTTTATTGAAAACCAGTAAAGTTTTATTGCGTTTAACGACCTGTCTTCTCCTTAAAATTAACGCTTTGGGATGGCTCCAGCCTCCAATTAAGAATGAAAATCAGTAAAGAACTAAACTTTCGTACATGGCTTACACTAAGTGTTTTTATTTTAGATCTAATTGTTTGTGAATTATATATGGGTATTGTAGAAACGTTAATTACTTAAAAGTTTTTAGAAGAGAAGAGTCGTCCTTAAAAGCTGGCAAAAGCCATCTCCAGTCCTTCCCACATCGACTGTATAGAGAAATTAAAAGGGGTGAAACCCATTATTTAGTGCAAGCAGATGCAAGTTTTAAAAAACACGCAGCCACGCAATGAGCACAAAGCGAACTATTCTTTCGCCTTTTACTAAAGAATACCGTGTGCTCGTTGCTTTAAGTGGCATACGCCTATTTTTGGAGAGTCTCTTCTCAACTGAAGGGCTCCAACCAATGTTTATAGTCCAAACTTTCCAACCAATGTTTATAGTCCAAACTTTAAGCTGTTACTCTGTATGCATCAAGTTCTTTGTTATGCTTCTTTTATCATGAGTCTTAAAACTGATAAATGTATACTTGATTTATATAAGCTTTAAGGAACACTCTTAACTTATTACAAAAATCTCTTGTGCAATGATTATGTATGTGGTGTTGGCCTCCTGTTTACCTGATGCAGTTGATCTTAAAGATGTATGAATTTAACCATGATAGAGCCAAGTTCAAGATTGGCGGTCTCCAAATAGGAACTAATAACAATTACGTAAAACTAAAGAATTGTTACTCAATTTTTCTGTTCTATTTCTTCTCAAATGAAAGTACATTTAAATAGAATGCATGAATTCCTAAAACTATGGGACCTTACTGTGAACGTGAAGCAGTGCACGTAACAATTAAAATAAAAACTAAAAACTAATTAAACCTAAATGCATAAAATAGTGGGGAAACAAAATAGAACGTGGGAACAAGGATTAATTAAATTAAACTTGCAGAAGGCTTAGTAACGCGGAGCTCGACTGGGTCAAGGGTCAATGGTTTACGGTGGATAGTCTGTATCAAACCATGTCAAATAGTATCCCCTATTCGTCAATTCTTAAAATCATCATAAAGTTTACCCCTGACCATAAATTTGACTAGTGTTATTTCAGATGGAAGTGTTGGGTTCACTGTACACCTTTTTTTGGAATTAATAATTTAATAATTAGGCAATCAAATATAATAAAACAGTCAAAAGCATAAATCAAGCAATGCTTGATTTAAGCTATTAGTTATGATTCTCTTTTATGATTAGGAGTTATTTTCTTCCTTATAAATAGATGGTAGGAATAAGATGCAAAGTGTACCAAAAAGTATTTCCTTTGTTCTACCTAATAAAATTATGTGAGTGTGTTTTTATCAATTGTTACTGTGCCAATTGTCTAACAATTCATGTTGTTTGTGCAGTAATACAAGTAGATAGATGGATATGGTTATTTTAAGAAGCTTTTCATATTTGATGATTAATTTTACCTTCGAGATCTGTGTTTTGACCAAGTTAATTTTGATTTAGGGCTCGACAGCTATTTACGCATCTGGGATATAAAATCAAGGCAGTTACTCTCTGCGGTATGTTGTTATGGTAGCATGTGCAAATTTCCTTTTGGTGCATATAAGAATTTGATGTATAAATATATCGACAAATGCAAGATTCATAATTATACATTGTGGCATGTTCATTGTACCCCATCTATTTCACAATTTGAGTGATAGGTTTGTCTTTACTTTAAAAATTGACTAAAATTGTTATTCTGCTTGTGACTTTATTGGAACAATGTAGTCTTTAGCAACTGAATTTGAGCTGATTTGATTGTAAATTCTAACATGGGTTGTGCAATATTGCAGGTCTTCTTAAAGCAGCATCTCACAAATGTTGTCTTTGATTCTCATTTTGATGATGAAGGTTAGTCTTTGTCTCTGGTTGATTGTTGTTCGTTCTAATTAATGGTTCAATTCGGACTATGTTCTTTTGTTTATAGCGGGTGAATGGGTAAAAATTAAATAACTAAAAATCAGATGATTTATTCAATAAGGTAACTTTTTTAATCATACACCCTATTTTAAAAAAGTAACTTACAAAAAAGTTTTTGGGTCAATCCGACCAGTTATGACCAATAATTTTTAACATAGTCTGCTTGACAGAAGTTGCAGGTTCATTAGAACCTCCACCTTCAAGTGAACAAAAAGTTGACGACGAGCCCATAGAAGGAGATGAGGAATCGCCACGTGTCGTTAAACAGAAAAAGAAGAAGAGACCAAAATCCCGCTCTTTAGATGAAAGTGAGGAAGTGACACTCTCATCTAAACATAAAAAGAACAAAAAGTTACAGAAATTAGACGGGGAGGATGAAGGGTCACACTCTGCTAAACAAAAAAAGCCCAAAAAGTCACAAGATGAAGATGAAGAACCAAGTGCTGTTGAACAGGGAAAACCCAAAAGGTCAAAGGTCAGAAGCAAGGACGGGAAGTCAAAGAAGTCAAAAAAATCAAAGAGCGAAAACATTGATGTATGATGATATTACAAGCGAAGAGAATGATGAGTTTAATCAACAATTTTGATGCATCTGATTCAACCAGGTTCTTGAAGGGTGTTTCTGGTGTTAGTGTGATAATAGTGTTCTATTTATGTCTAAACAACTTTATTTCTTACTTAAGCTTCATTATATGTTTTCATTATTTTGTAAAAGCAATTTCTTAACTTATGAGAAGATAGGTTTTTATGTATCAAAATTAGTCTGATCCAGATTATTTTTGATTGCTTTTTCCCACTTTCGTGCTATTCCAAAATTTGAACTTCAAATAATCCTGTTTAAGTTTAGGTGTGGTGATACTCATCCTAGGATTAGCTGTTGTATATAACTGAAAACTGTGCAGGTCAAGTTTTGTTGTGCAATGGGTTGAAACGAGTTTAGGTCAAGTGAGGTTTGGAACAGACAACTTTAAGATAAAGAACATGTCAAATTGGTTCGAGGGAATATCAACGTGTTAAATGGGTTCACCTACTATATATGTTATTAATGAGCCTAGTGTGGTGACACCAGACGGAGATGGTGTTGGTGGTCATCGGTAGGTGCTTGGCGCTAGCCAATTTGGACCCATTCTAGTTTAATGAGTTTTATAAGAGTGAACCGTTTGACGAGTTTTTTTCTCTCAAAATAGTGTAATTATAAAAAGTATTTACCAAAAAGGTGTATTTTGAAAATTATTTACCATAACGGGTGAAAACCTAATTTTTTATTTTTCACTTTTAATTTGCATCAAACGGCAGTCCTTTGACGATTCATGCGACCTTCTCCCTCCCACGTTCAATCTGCTCTGCGCTTTGATGTTGACTTGATTCACGGTTCGATTGCCTTTAATCTCAACTTGTTTCGTGGTTCCATCAGCTTCAATCTTGACTTGATTCGCAGTTCGATTGTGACTTGATTCCGACGATTTCCATCAAGTTCGTGATAATGAACTTTGCGATATCGGGAAATATGTCATTAGGTTTGCCGGTTCTGATAATTAAACGATGAAAAATGTGTGTTTGGTTTGTGATTTGGACGCTTAAACTGGTCCAATCGGTATACTTTTGCCGACATGTGAGCACCGAATGTTTAGTTTTAGTTCTGGAGTTTGTTGTTCAATATAATTATGAATAAATTTGCTATTCATTTTTGTGGTTCTAAGTGTAGCTATTGGAAGCCACGAATTCATGTTTATATTAAAATTACAATCCATTAGTTTATTAATTTTACTTCGTTCAAATTCACTACTTCAATTCAGTTCATTAGTAGTGTGTAGTTTTATCATTTTTTACTGCAGTACAATCTTGTGATTAGCATTTATTTTTGTGTAGTTCATTAGCATTATCTAGTTATAATATTGTATTGTTGTTCAGAATAAATCAGGTTAATACAGTACAATACATGATTCAAAATGAGGATTTTAACATAATTTCTCAAATTGTTATCGTGAACAATGATGACGTGGCTGATGTGGATGAAGAAAATGGGGTTGAAAGTGACATGGATGATGAATTGGAAGAAGATGTAATTGGAGATGAAACACAAAAAGACAAAGATGAAATGTTATATAATAATTTTCAAGTACCTTCAACTTATATTAATTTAGAGAAAACTAACCTAACAGTTGATGAAAATTGTATGACATCAAGTTTTGAGAGTAAAAATGATTTCACTCGTGAGTTGGGAAAAGATTCTTTTGATGATAAGGAAGAATTTATTAAAGCCGTCAAGCTCTACAATATCAAGACTCAAACATTTTGAGGTTGTTGAATCACGACCAACCATTTGGTCTATAAAATGTAAGCTACATGAACAAGGTTGCAAATGAAAACTTCGTGCAAGTAAACGTAAAAAAAATGGATCTTTTGAAATCACAAAGTATAGTGGTCCATATACTTGTTTGCATGACAAGATTACTCAAGATCATCCAAACCTAGATGCAAGTTTGATTGCTCAAGAAATTCAACATCTTATAAAAGAGCAACCTTCTATTAGTATCACTGCTTTAAGAGCCAAAGTAATTGATAAGTTAAGCTATACTCCTTCGTATAAGAAGGTTTGGGTAGGAAAACAAAAGGCAATCGAACATGTATTTGGGGATTGGGAAGAGTCTTATAATATTTTACCTAAGTTTCTAGAGGCACTACAAATGTTCAATCTAGGGACTGTTGTTGAATGGTGCGTTTCGAGACTTGTCGGTGTAGATCAAGTGGAATTTAGACGTGTGTTTTGGGCATTTGCTCCTTCTATCAAGGGATTTAAGCATTGCCGGCCTGTGATTAGCATTGATGCCACACATTTGTATGGTAAGTATAAAGGTAAAATGATGATTGCAATGGGAGTTGATGGGAACAATCAGATATTGCCGCTTGCATTTGCTATTGTTGAAAATGGATCATATGCTAGTTGGAATTGGTTTCTTTCTCATGTCAAGAAACATGTGGTGAATGAAAGTGAAGGGATATGTCTAATCTCTGATCAGTATTTTAAAAGCGGTTAATGAGCAAGGTTCTTCTTGGTTGGAGCCACGTGTTTTTCACAGGTACTGTTTATTAGATTTTATATAATATTAGCATTCATCATATTGGTTTTACAAATCACACTTTGTCTTTTTTTCATAGGTATTGCTTAAGGCATTTCATCAACAATTTTAATGACAAGTTTCGCAACTCACAACTAAAAGCTTTAGCTTATCGCGCTGGGAGTCAAAATCAAATTCGAAAATTCAACTCGATTATAGAAGAGATTGGAAAAATAAATCCGCAAGCACGTCAATGGCTTGAGGGACATCCACTTGATAAATGGACACCTGCACATGACGGCGGAAAGAGATACGGGTTGCTCACTACAAATTTATCTGAGATTTTTAATAGCGTTCTTAAAGGTGTTCGTTTCTTACCTATTACAGCTTGTGTTCAACTTACATTTTATAGATTGGTTCATTATTATGATGTGAGACGTCCAATGGGTTCAAGTGCACAAACTAACGGAGATGTGTTTACTCCTCATGTTATGGCAAAACAAGCAGCTTTAATGTCAAAAGCTAGTGCACATTTTTTAAGATCTTTTAATCGACAGAAAGGGATATTTGAGGTGATAACTCAAAAAGGAAAAAATGTGCAAGTAGTTAATTTGGAACAAAAAACTTGCACATGTGGTAAGTGAGAAATATTTAAATATCCGTGTTTTCATGTTTTGAGTTCATGTGCAAAACTTTCTTTGAACACTTGACAATATGTCCATAGGTGTTACTCAATTGTTAATTATTGTGCTACTTGGTCATCCGAGTTTTCTCCACTTCCTCATGATGCATATTGGCCACCACCTTCTATTAAAGAATTACTTTCAAATTCAGAGTTGAAACGAGATAAAAGGGTCGCCCTCGCTCAATAAAGCTACGAAATGGAATGGATATTAAAGAAGGGAAAACGAAAAACCTTTGTGGAATTTGTAAAGAAAGTGGTCATAATAGAGCAAAATGTCCCTCCAAGCCTAGAAGAATGGATGCATAAGTGGCTAAAAATTTTTGACATTTATTTTTATTTGGTAGAAATGCTTGACATTTTATTTTTATTTGTATTTGTTATCGATATCGCCCAACGTATCGGCTTCATTTAATATTTTGCTTGTATTTGATATTGTTAAAAAGTGAACATTTTTATTCGTATTATGTTAGGGAAGAATGAGAAATTATGGATTCTTGCTCATCGTTGGAAGAATTGTGAAAAGTGTCGAATTGGTGTCTTTTATACGGATTTTCTAGATTTGTGCTTGTATTTAATATTCTAAAAACCTTTGCTCATTTTTCTAAATATATTTTGATGTAATTTTCCTTCATTTTTTGCACTTACAGTTAGATTTATATGGAATTTTTTGAATTGTGATCTCGTAACGGAAAAAATAGAAGACAATCGTGAAAAGCTGAATTTTGCATTCTCTATTTTTATTTTTGATTAAACAAAATAAAAGAAAATTATTGATTAGCTAAAAATAAAGACAATAGAAAAATACTCAATTTGGTACATAGTTTTTAAAGTACACTAGATTAGTAAATATTTTTTGTAACTATACCTATTTCGTAAAAAACTCACCATTTGACAGTCATATAACATGAATCAATTAAGCAAATAAAAGTTAGCTAAATCAACTCATTTTTCATGAAAAAGTTTTATTGAAAACCAGTAAAGTTTTATTGAGTTTAATGATCTGTCTTCTCTTTAAAATTAACGCTTTAAAAAAGAACTAAACTTTCGTACATGGATTTCACAATGTTTTTATTTTAGATCTAATTGTTTGTGAATTATATATGGGCATTGTAGAAACGTTAATTACTTAAAAGTTTTTAGAAGAGAAGAGTCCTTAAAAGCTGGCAAAAGCCATCTCTAGTCACTCCCACATCGACTGTATAGAGAAACTCAAAGGGGTGAAACCCATTATTTAGTGCAAGCAGATGCAAGTTTTAAAAGACACGCAGCCATGCAGTGAGCACAAAGCGAACTATTCTTTCGCCTTTTACTAAAGAATACCGTGTGCTCGTTGCTTTAAGTGGCATACGCTTATTTTTGGAGAGTCTCTTCTCAAGTGAAGGGCTCCAACCAATGTTTATAGTTCAAACTTTAAGCTGTTACTCTGTATGCATCAAGTTCTTTGTTATGCTTCTTTTATCATGAGTCTTAAAACTGATAAATGTATACTTGATTTATATAAAGCTGGAACACTCTAACTTATTACAAAAAATCTCTTGTGCAATGATTATGTATGTGGCATCGGCCTCCTGTTTACCTGATGCAGTTGATCTTAAAGATGTATGAATTTAACCATGATAGAGCCAAGTTCGAGATTGGCGGTCTCCAAATAGGAACTAATAACAATAACGTAAAACTAAAGAATTGTTACTCAATTTTTCTGTTCTATTTCTTCTCAAATGAAAGTACATTTAAATAGAATGCATGAATTCCTAAAACTATGGGACCTTACTGTGAACGTGAAGCAGTGCACGTAACAATTAAAATAAAAACTAAAAACTAATTAAACCTAAATGCATAAAATAGTGGGGAAACAAATCGAACGTGGGAACAAGGATTAATTAAATTAAACTTGCAGAAGGCTTAGTAACGCGGAGTTGACTGGGTCAAGGGTCAATGGTTTACGGTGGATAGTCCGTATCAAACCATGTCAAATAGTATCCCCTATTCGTCAATTCTTAAACTCATCATAAAGTTTACCCGTGACCATAAATTTGACTAGTGTTATTTCACATGAAAGTGTTGGGTTCACTGTATACCTTTTGACAAGAGCATATAATCAGAACATGCTAATATTGAGTTTATGACAACAATTACGCATCTGCGGTAACTTTCTGTATTAATTGAGGACATAAAGAAAAGAGGTGAAGATAGTTATTTTGGTGATCATGTAGTAGTTCGTACACCATATACGACTTTGGATATACGACACTCATAAAGGGAATCGTGGCAATGTTTGGTGAGAGATCTTTCTTGACCTTGAACGTCACCTTCTGTTGTGGTTTTAGAGATTTAGATTTAAAGATACTAGTAAATATCGACCACTCTCCTTTCAAGCATCTGATCAAGAAGCATAAGATAGAGTTATAACCACATTCTAGATCTAATTAACATGAGAGTTATTATTATAAAAACTTGATACAACTAACATCTTGATGTTAAAGAAAGCAAATAACTTCTTCTACTTGCACCACAATCATCAGCAATCCTCCAAGAATAAGCCTTTTGACATGAAGAATTCTGCAGCTTTTCATTTAATATTCCCACAACTAATTGGAGTTTTTAGCACAACCTGTGACTCGGTACCATTATAATGGATTGTGTATTTGATGATTAATAGAGCCACAACTTCTGGTTACAAGTCAACAGATTTACATTACTATCTACAATCTCTGACATAACTCAAAATTATTGGATTGAAAACAGTGAAGTGATCTGGAGGCTTAAAAGATGCA
This sequence comes from Flaveria sonorensis, assembly GCA_025506505.1. Taxonomy (NCBI): domain Eukaryota; kingdom Viridiplantae; phylum Streptophyta; class Magnoliopsida; order Asterales; family Asteraceae; genus Flaveria; species Flaveria sonorensis. The sequence continues at coordinate 43,699 of JACCIY010000265.1, read as the reverse complement.
AAGAGTGATATCTGAAGTCACTCCCACATCAGTTGGTTAGAGAAAACCAAAGGGGTGAAACTTACTATTTAAAGCAAGCAGGTGCGGAGGTTGAAAATCACGCAGCCACGCAGTGAGCACAAAGCGAACTATTCTTTCGCCTTTTACTAAAGAATACCGTGTGCTCGTTGCTTTAAGTGGCATACGCTTATTTTTGGAGAGTCCTTTCTCAATTGAAGGGCTCCAACCAATTTTTATAGTTAAAACTTTTATTTTATAAAGTTCTTACTAAAGCATAGTCATTTATAAAAGCATAAAAAGATTGTAATTTTTTTTAAACTGTCTAAAAATTAAAGCTGGGTGCAGTTGCACTTTGAGGTTAAAAATCAAAGGCTTATACTTCCAAACATCAAAGCTGAATGTATCATGAAACCCAGAATATTATCCTTTTTCTGGACGTTACAGATGATATTATCTGCTGTGATTAAAAATCAACTAAAGACAAATACCAAGACGATTGAGTATCAACTGCAGATTAATGGCTGATACATCCCAACATCAACTGCAGCCTGCAGGTAGATACAAAGATGATTATTGAGTGATCCAATCTGATCAAAAATCGTATGTAGACAGACACAAAGACGATCAACTGCAAACATATACAAAGGCGATAGGTATCAATTGCAGATAGATACAAAGACGGTTATGTACAGCTTTGCTCTTTCCTTTTGTTGTGAGATCCTTGCTCAACGACGTGAAGTATTTGCATTTTCTGAAATTCTACAATATATAATGTGAAAGAGTTGGTCTAAGATTTTGATATAATTTGTAACTAGAGGAAACAACAGTAGTTAAAGTAATACAAGAGTGTGGCTTCGAACCCATGACCTCTTTACCCGATGCATTGATCTTAAAATGTATGAACCTAACCATGCTTAAAAATCAAAATGTTTTAAGATGTACTAATATTGAATTATTAGCTCATCTACGTGTTATTATGTAAGATTTATGATTAGAAGAAACTCGATAAAAACTATCTTGATGTTAAAAAAAGCAAATACCTTCTTGTACTTGGTTATGAATCCATCAAGAATGAAGCCTTTTGGACATGAATGATTCTCCGGTTCTTTGTTTAACATCCCCCAACTAATTTCGGGTTTTAGCAATGGCATTAGCTCTAAAGCATATCACCGCCAACCAAGTGGTGCAAAGCGTACTCATCTTCAGTAACCTATGACTTGGTATCATTACATTGGATCGGGTATTTGATGATCAATAGATCCACAACTTCCGGTTACAAGTCGAAAGATTTACAGTCCCATCACAATATCCTACAAAACTCACAAATTATTGGGTAGAAAAGATTTTGGGAACGTATTTGAAGCCGGTAAAAGGGTCTAGTGGCATAAAAATTGCAAAGAATTCTATTAAAGTCATTCCCACATGGGTTGGTTAGATAAAACATAGAAGTGAAGAACCACTATTAAAACAAGCAGACAGATTTGGAGTAAATCATGCAGCCATGCAGTGAGCACAGAGCGAACTATTCTTTCGCTTTTTACTAAAGAATACCGTGTGCTTGTTGCTTTAAGTGGCATACGTCAATTTTTGGAGAGTTTCTTTTGTTTAAAGGGCTCCAATCAATGTTTTAGTGTTAAAGTATATTCTTGTTGTTGGTTTGGCTGCATCTTAAATGTTAAATTAGACAGATATATTGACAATGATCTCATGCATAACCTAATGTAAAGATATTCTATGACAGACAAATTTTTCAGTAAGATCATAATGAAGATAATTAAAAATAATGAATCATACAGCCAGTAAGCCTCTGCACATAATCTATTGCTTATGTACTAGTCAAAATCAACCACTCATCTTTCAAGTATCTCAGTGATCTCACCAAAGCTGCAACCAGTGACTCGGTATCAGGGACCCGGGAGAACAAATTTTTGGAGAGACCCTTCTTCTTTTGAAAAGTTCCATCCAACTTTTTAGTTCAAATTTCTACTTGTTTCTGTAAGTATGAAGTTGGTATATACTTCAATGACTATTTGATAGCAATTTTTTTGGGTCAGGTGGGTTGGGTAACAGGTCAAAAACGGATCCGGGTTGAACATGTTTTTAGTCCAGGCCAAATCTAGTTGATGCACAAATACTCTTTTGTCCATTTTTCATTTTATAAACAACTAATGCTTTAGTTATGTTTAATAATATTAGCACAACAACAATCTAAAATCTTAATTCAGAACAATTTGAGATTTTGTATACAGTAAGAAACAAACTTTGGGGTTTGAACGAACTTTAACCCGTTTGATCAGTTCCTTTCTAAATAAAATCTTCAACTTGACCCGTTTATGATACCATAACCCAAATTGACCCACTAATAAGTAACTGGGTCGAAATTGACCCACTATTTTCTAGTTGGATCCTGTCAAGATTCAAGAAACATTAAGGCCTGATCAAGAATCTGTGTTGATGTGAACTTTTACTGAGGTGTTTTCAATACAGATGATAGATGGGGTGCAAAACCTTAACCAAACCAATTTCCTATTTATTGAAACATGAGGCTATACTGTTCGAGATTTGTGTTGTCGAGAACCAAAACATGTATTCGGCTAATTGTCTGGTTTGAGACCGTCCCATTTCTGAACAAGCAGTAAATCAGTTGGGTTTGTTTATGTGGATGTCAATGGACTCATCAATAACTATGTTGATGAAGCAATACTTGTTCTAGAGTCTAATGATCAGAGATGGTGTCATCAACAAATGTTGATGCTTATGACAATAAAAATAAACTGAATCTTGTGTGAGCCTGTGCCTGCATAGACAAAGGAATCAACTGAGTGTCGTCGACTTTTAAGCTGAATTATCATTTCATGATTTCAATTCAATGTTAACTGATATCGTGACGTTTTCAACACCTCTGTAATCTTTGGTTTCTTGGCTGCGTCGACCTCTGACAATACTGACAATATTTCGTAGAGCAGATTCTGAGAACAATAGAAGAGGGTCCATGATTTGAGACGAAAAGTAGTGTCTGAATCCCACATCGGTTGGTATGAGAAAACATAGGTGTAAAAACTACTATTTAAGGCAAGCCAGGGGGCGTTGTGAAAAGCACTTAAAAATGCAGTGAGCGAATTATTTTTTCGTCTTTTATTAAAAATTATGGTGTGCTTGTTGTTTTAAGTGGAAGAGTTTTTTCTCAATTGAAGGGCTCCAATCAATTTTTTAGTTCAGTTTTGCTTTTTAAACTTTGTGCTAGAAGCTCTTAATAAGATGACTCTTATAAGGGATCTTAAACCTGTTATAATTATATCAGTAAATTGTGTTATTTGCTGCATCAGTATAGTGAGACAACACTTTCGCCTTTTTTTAATTGATTCAAAGGGTTGGTTTATCTTCAAACAGAACTCAGTTTATTCAAAGCAAAGAAATACACTGTTGTATGCTTCGATCTGCTCATTTTCATTATTTTCATTCTTTTTGGGTTCAATAAGTATCTTGCTCGGGCGAAAGAGAAAAATGACAGATTTTTAATTTTCTGCAACCTTTCATGTATCATAGAACAGGGGATAAAGCATAATGATTTGCACCATAATTCATCTTGTAGTAATCAATAACCTGCACATAAAACCAAATTTCATTGCAATAATGATTCAGGAAATGTACGGAGGTAAGGGTAGCACTATGGGTGGATCACACTGGTTGTGTAACAGGTTAAAAACGAATCCAGAATTATGTCCCTCCAATGACCAGGGACAGAATAAGAGGCTATACTGACCTCTCGGTCATCAGTATTCATTAGATCCTTTTAACAAACATTTTTTATGAAAGAAAAAATGAGTCGGATCATCTTGTTATAGTCGATAGAGAAATAATCTTATTGACGGTCTCTGATATTTGATTAAACAAAATAAAAATAAATAAGATTATGGTACAAACTTCATCAATTATTTTTGCCAAATAGAAAATACATGGATGGTGATGACGTCCTCTCTGTACCAAGGCCAAAATGTCAATAATTAACTTATCCAACCTCTTAAAATAGAAGGTGCATTTCCCAAGGCAAGAAGAATATGATTATTTCTTAAATAAAGACGTAAAATAATAAATTCGATGCGGAATGATGGCGGACAAAATTATATTTAATCACATTTCTTTATAATTTACTGAAATTTTTATGTATTTCTTTAAACTTAAAAACACATAAATTCTAGATGCAAATAATTTCAAGTTTGTGTAAGAGGCTTATTGGTAACCTTTTAATAATCATTAAAAGTCTACTTTTTAATAATGGTTCATAACCTTTGAACGGTTAAGAGGCAGAGAGCTTGAGCACCCATATGGGGGTGGGGGAATCATTTTAAGGGGGAAACTCAAATATATAAAAGATTTACACTACCGTCCAAAATTTACATTAGCGAACCGATAATTAACACAACAAAAAAGAGGGGGTTCGGGGGCCCCCTTCGGCCCCTTAAATCCTTCGCCTATATTAAGAGATAACCCTAATGCTGAATGATTAAGAGACTACATCTTAATGGTCCATAACCTCTGAATGGTTAAGAGGTTAAATGATTCGATAAATACAATTTATAGATTGAATTCTAATAAATCAATTATATGAATATGATAGTCAGTGAATTGAAAATTTTGTTGGTTGGCTAACAAAAACAAGAATTGAAATGTTAAATTGAATATTGGTTATTAGCTAGGTGGAATGGCTTAAAACCCGCTAACAGACATGTAGTTGTGTTTATTGTTCTTGGTTAGCTTTTTAAGGCTAACTACATTTTATAAAATCTTTTGTTAGTATCGAATGTTGAATACAAATTTATGAGCTCACTCCCTTCTCAACGCCTGCCGACAGCCTCCTTCCTGACGCTCTCGCGTAGAGGGACCTATGTTGATGACATCGGAGTCACATGAATACAGTAAATTTTCGCAAGTATATAGAGATGCATGTATAGAGTTTTCGAGTGATAACAATGTTTTTTTGGACGGTAACTCTATTTGATATTGATTTTGATGAAAAAATGAACTAGAGTTGAAGTAAAAAAAATATTTATCGGAATTTTTTTTCTTACAAAGATTGCAAAACTTGCATAAGATTGGAAAAGTGATATAACAATTTATTTGAAGGTAAAAATAATAATTGGTATTTACTCTAAGTAATTTTGCTTTTGACTTTTCTATTTACTAACCCGACCCGAACTGATCTGGAGATTTTTATGTCCGTTTTCATGAAATTGAAGCACCTAAAACCAATGACTCCATATAAATAAATTCCTGGATCCGCTACTGCTCTCGCGGGTCTTGTCATTAGAAATGATTAGGGAAAAAACGGTCCTTCTATCAGAACCAACGACCGGATCTTGAACAAGCAATACTGGTTATGTAGAAACTTGTTAGATTTGAACCCGACCATAGGTTTGTAACATGTCACCTTTAAACTAGTTTGAAACTGATATAACTGGAACTAAACGTGCCAAAAAACCACTCTTAAAAACGGTTTCATAACCGGAACCAATTCGACTAAAAACCAGCTTTACCTTTTGTTAACCAAAACCAGAACCTATTTCTAAAAGAAACCGCTCTTACGAATAAAACAAACAATTATATAAAGGGAAAATTCTCATAATATTCCTTTAACCCTTTTTATTATTATCCAAAATGTCTCTTTGACTAATATATTCTCAAAAATGTCCCCACTTTAAATAGGATCGTCCGAACCTTAAATAGGGTTGCCCAAACCCAAAAAATAAGGTTGGTTGAACCTTAAATAACGTCATTCCACCGTGTTGCAAGTTTGATCGAACTTATTGTAAGCATGTTCGATCGAACTTTAAATAGGTTTAGTCGAACTTATTGCAACCACCATCTCCAACACCACCGGAACTCCACCACCATCCCCACCACCACCGGACTGCAACCACATCTCTAACACCATGAGTCGCCACATTGAATCCAATCAAGGTTAGGCTGCAATGGTGGTGATGGGTGATGCTTTTGCTACCACAGATCTATCAAGAAATGATGGTGGGCTGCAGTGACTGTCTGAAGATGAAGATGAATGGAGGGGAGGGCACTGCCGTAGTGAGGGAGAAAGAGAGTTGGGCTGAGGTGGTGGGCTGGGTGGTGGGCAACAATGGGGGTTAGCTGTGGTGGTCTGGTAGGATGGTGGTGGTGGTGGTTTGATAGAATAATGGTGGTTAGAGTGTTAAGGTTGAAGATGAAGTTATGGGTCTCATCTTTCATAAATATTGATTTTTAATGGTCAGGGGTATTTTGATCATTTTACTAGGATTTAACGGAAAAAGTTAACGGTCATTCACGTCAGGAACCTTTTGTGTTACATTTTGACAAACCTCTGGACCGACCTTGTAATTTTTCAAACTTAAAGACCGAAAATAAAAACAGACCTAAGCACATAAACTTTTTAATGTAATTAACTCTTTTGAAAATGGTCCGACTAAGAATATTTTAAGAGAAAAAGAAATATAAAAGATTTTCCCTTATATAAAAGTTTTGTAAATAGTCTTTTATCATGATTGGAGTAATATATTGTATCAGGCCCAAACTTCAACACTCCCAAAACCCAAAACGATTTGATCACCCCATCACACCTTATCAACAACATTCGTCACATTCTATCCTCTTACGCACATAACTCCAACCCCCCACCCAATCTTTATCCCACACACCGCAACATTTCTTTATTAACGTTACAAACTCATAAAACCACACACACGAAAACACCAACAAAACTTTCCAACCAACACGACACAAAAATGTCCTTCAGCCTAGGCTATTACGGCGACACCGCCATGAAAAAGGTCCCCGGAACCGGTGTGGGTGGCGGTTACGATGTTCCGGAGGGGGTTGATGTTCGGGGGAGATACGATGAGGAGTTTGCAAAGATTCTAACAAAGGATGCTTTGATGTTTGTTGCAGAATTGCAGAGGGAGTTCAGGGGTCATGTTAAGTACGCAATGGAGTGTCGTAAGGAGGCGAAAATGCGGTATAACTCGGGCTCGCTCCCCGGGTTCGATCCGGCGACGAGGAACGTGAGGGAGGGGGATTGGGTGTGTGCCGAGGTGCCCCCCGCCCTCGCGGACCGGAGGGTGGAGATCACCGGACCGGTTGAGAGGAAGATGATTATTAATGCACTTAACTCCGGTGCTAAGGTCTTCATGGTGAGTGATTTTAATTTCTTATGCTGAAGATCAATTACTAGTTTCTTTATTTGCATGAGCCATGCATGCATGCATATTGAACAGGTGACTTATTTAGCAGCAACAATCTATTTGTTTAGTGATATTCCATGACCAGGCCGGTATAATAACAAGGAGAAAACATTAGTTATAAGGACATACTTTCTCAATCACATGGTTTTTGAATGCTTTGTACAATTTGTTTAGTAGAAAAGATGGATTTGTTAATGTTACCAATGAAGATGTGATTGAGCTTATCTTACTGATTATTACACGTAGCCATGTACAAGTTAATTGGAAGATATAATAATGTAGGGTATCACATTAAACAAAGTATAGTATTCAAAGTTATATTAAACTACTTCATATTATTTTATAATCCTTTTGTTTTTTTTTCTTTGTTCTGATCCATTTATTATATACCCGATCTAACGGTTGCCCCCTAACCAAAATTCTAGATATTTAACTCAACTCGCCAGTCGAACCAATCAAATAAATGAGTTAAATATGTTAACCCGTACATGAATATATTTTAATTATTTTAAACTAAGAATATATAACCCGTATATGTATTTGCTCAGATTGAGACTTGAATCCATAATCTCTCATGGGTATCTTATTTTAATTAGTTGAGATACATAAATTGTTTAATTAAAAATGTCAACTCTAACATGATTTCTATTTAAACTTGTTAAGATATTACTACCCAAAACCTTATTAATTGAGTTTTCAGAAAATTTATTACACGTAGTCATGTAGTAGATAGTTGTAAGATATAATTTATGGTATCACATTAAATGAAATATATTCTTTAACTTAAACTAAATCACTTCATATCGTTTTGTCATTCTTTGTTTTTTTTTCATTTTCCCGATACATTATCTACCGATCTAACTTCTGCCACTAACCAAAATTTCTAGATCTGGCACCCGTTAAATGTGGAGTGGTTAGTAGACCTGTTCAAGTTATTCAAGTTAAATGGATTAAAAAAGTTAACCTAAACACAATTGTTTAATTAAACGTGTCAATTTAAACACGACTTATTTATAAAGCGTGTTAGACACGACGACCTAAAAACCTGATGGTTTTCTTGTATTTGTTTCTTCATAATTTAATCAAAACACTTTTATTTTCTAGTTTCATGTCTTTATATTTTCTGAAGATATGAAATTCTTATGAATGAAAACAGGCTGATTTTGAAGATGCATTATCACCAACATGGGAGAACCTAATGAGGGGACAAGTGAACTTGAAAGATGCTGTTAATGGCACCATAAGGTTCGAAGACAAAGCTAGAAACAAGGTCTACAAACTCAACGATCAAACCGCTAAGCTCTTTGTTCGACCCCGAGGCTGGCACCTACCCGAGGCTCACATCTTCATCGATGGTGAACCCGCAATAGGATGCCTCGTTGATTTCGGGCTTTACTTCCTTCACAATCACGCAGCGTTCCGTAGGACACAAGGACAAGGATTCGGCCCGTTTTTCTACCTCCCAAAAATGGAAAACTCCAGGTAACCTTAACCGCGGTTTGAATAAAAAAACGCGCTTAAAGATTACACATGACAAAATGATCAATTTATTTAAATGGGTCAAAACTGTCACCTCTAGTTTGCTATGATAATATTTTGTAATGTTTGCAATGGGGCTTTTTGGGCAGGGAAGCGAGGATATGGAACAATGTGTTCGAGAGGGCCGAGAAGATGGCGGGGATCGAGAAAGGTAGCATCCGGGCCACGGTTCTGATCGAGACATTGCCCGCAGTGTTTCAAATGGATGAGATATTATACGAGTTGAGGGACCATTCGGTTGGTTTGAACTGTGGAAGGTGGGACTACATATTTAGCTATGTGAAGACGTTCCAGGCGCACCCTGACCGCTTGTTACCCGACCGGGTCCTTGTCGGTATGGGCCAACACTTCATGAGAAGCTACTCGGATCTTCTCATCAGGACCTGCCATAGGCGCGGTGTGCACGCCATGGGAGGAATGGTATGTCGTTCTCGTATTCCGGCTTTCGGCCTTTCGGGTTCTTTGCACTTTGATTCAATATATGGTATTAATTAGGGGTGATGAGTAATTGGATAAATGGGTTCAGGTTAAAACGAGTTATATAACCCTATTAAAACAATATATATTAAAGTCTATAATTACTAAATGATAGATATCTGAACATCAAATGTTACTAACGTCTGTGAAAAATTTCTGGGTCCGTCACTGTGAATAATCACTTTTAACTGAGAGCATTATGTTTGATGATCAGGCTGCTCAGATTCCAATCAGAGACGACCCCGCAGCGAACGCAGCCGCACTCGCGCTCGTGAAGAAAGACAAGCTACGCGAGGTACGGGCCGGGCACGACGGGACGTGGGCCGCACACCCGGGCCTGATCCCGGCAATCATGGAAGTCTTCAACAACAACATGGGCGACCAACCAAACCTGATCAAAACCATGAAGCGCGAAGACGCCTCAACCATAACCGAAGAAGACCTCTTGCAAATCCCCCGAGGCGTTCGAACCATCGAGGGTCTCCGGCTCAACACCCGTGTCGGGATCCAGTACCTAGCCGCCTGGCTCACGGGGACGGGCTCGGTCCCATTGTACAACCTCATGGAGGATGCAGCCACTGCTGAAATAAGCCGTGTCCAGAACTGGCAGTGGCTGAAATATGGCGTCGAACTCGATGGCGACGGGTTAGGTGTTCGGGTCAGCACTGAGCTTTTCGGGAAGGTGGTCGAAGAGGAAATGGCGCGTATCGAGCGCGAGGTGGGTCGGGACCGGTTTAAGAAGGGGATGTATAAGGAAGCTTGCAAGATCTTCACTCGTCAATGTACCGCACCTGTGCTTGATGATTTTCTGACGCTAAATGCTTACAATAACATTGTTGTTCATCATCCCAAAGGACCATCAAAGCTTTGAAGCAGATTTCAAGGGCTTATGTGATCCTTTATACAGAGGTATAAAGGATATCTGTTGAATGATATTGTGTTTGTTTTTCAAATGATTTTGTGATGGCTGTGAGACTATATTAGCTAAGTAAACGATGTTTTTGTGATGTTTTGTAATAATGTTTTATGAATGCAGTGGTCTCTTGCTTTGTTATATTATCATCTAGTTGTTAGAGCGGTTATTTTCGTGATTTTCTTGATACATATTCGTCATCACTCTTGAATTGTATTCTAAGTTCTGTAAAACTTTTAAATTTATAATTTTATCACAACCGTATAATATTTAGGGAAAATTCCCAAAAGAGAGTTTTAAAATATAAACATTTTAGATTTCAGATTATTAAAATGAAGATGGCGCTTTAATGGGGAAAAAAAATCAAATGGCTATCCAGTCAAAGTGACGCATTCTTGCGCCTACGTGGTTTATCTTGACGTAAATGTCACGTTAATGTCTTTTAAAATACTTATCACACTTATAATAATTGATAAATGGATATATATTATCAACAGGTTAATTTGAAATCTATTTTTCAATCTAGATCATTTATCAATTTTTGTAAAGCCAAAATAACTAATATCTCTCTCTCCCTCACTTTAAGATTTAATTTAAGTTATACAAACATCTAAATTTGTTATTAAAACATCAATAGGTCTCCATCTTTCTCTATATATCTATATGTATGTATAAAAAGAGATACGAAAAATATAGTAAATTATAAATTTTGTTATTTAAGTATGTTTAAAATCATGGATCTTATCCTTAAATTTTAATAAGTACATTAAGTGTGCTTTATTTTCAAATAAAAAACACTTAGTATACCTATCAAAGTTTAAGGACAAAATCTATAATTTCAACATACTTAAATGATAAAATTCATATTTTGCTCGGGATAATAAGAGTATAGTGGGAGTACTTATAACATCCCATACTTTAAACATCCAAATTTTATCTAAACTTAATATTTTTTTATAAAACATTTTTTAATAATTAAAAAATAAAGATTTTGATTAAAAAATACATTTCTTTTTTGAAAAACAAGATTTTGAAAAGTATGATTTTCTTAAACAACATACCTTTTTCCACATACGAAGTACTTTAACACCGATATTTTTTTAAAAAATAAATTTTTTTATGTAGAATAGTTTTTCTAAAACAATGAGATATTTATATAAGTGAAATTTTTATAAATAACCTGTAGTTTAAAAAAATTAATTTTTCTAAAACAACCAGAAGTATTTAAACGTTGTGATATTTATAAAAATGAAATTTTGTCATAGCAAATTTATTATATATGAAAAATCGTTATTAAACAAAAATAATTAAAAACCAGAGTGTTGAAACAACACTATTTTCTATTGAAGATTGTTGTTTTTTTTCAAAAATAATATTTTCGGAACGAAATGTTTCTTAACGTATTTTAAAACGAGAATTTTAAAAAATAGTTCTCAAAAATGAAAGTTTTAAAAAATAATCAAAATATATTATTAATTAAAGTACTTACTTATACGAAATTTTAATTATATCTTATACTACAATAGTGTTTTATATTTCCTAATTTTTCATTAATATCTAATATTTTATTTTAACCCGTGTAATACATGAGGTTGTAACATAGTAGTCTTATATAACTCTTATATACTACATCGGGTTAGAAACTTCATGTATTACACTTACGTAAATATGAGGTTATATATTTAGTAATAAAGATTGTAATTTTTCTAACACAAATTCTAAACACATTATATGGTAGTTTTTAAAAATCGTCTTATAAAGGAAATGGAAGAAATGTTCAATTTACAAAAATGCTTTATCTAACTTTTTATATAATAAAAAACAATTTATTAAAAGGTTATAAATATTGTTACTATTTTATAAAAGAGAGACCGGGCAATAAAATATTACAAAAATAATTAAATAAATTTATATAACTAATAGTTGACAGGCAAAGAAAGAGAGAATTGTATATGTTAACTTTCCATCTGAAAAATTACATATTTCTCAAAATACTAGTTTTTAATGTATAAGCGTGCTTTGAGGAATATATAATTTTATAAGTTTAAAGGGGAAGATATGCAAATATCCCAAGCTAAAAAAAACAATTTAATCGCCAATTTTCTTGCTTTTCAATCCTATTAAGTTAGGCATGTAATTAAGATTTTTAAACTCAAATATGACTTTCCGCAAATTCGCGCCGTAGATACTTCAAGATCTAAGATATTGTTGGATTTGCCAAGAATAGCTTAAAGTAAGAAACCTAATCCAATTTTATAATAGAGGGGGACACGCTTTACTAAATTAATGATGCTTGACCCCTTATTTAATATTTCCATTTATGACTAATCCTTTTTTCTATAACTAAACATTTGTTACCTAATTTACTTTACCTAAATCCATTTAGGCAAATATATGTGTTAGTGTATTTGAAAAGTGCCAAATGGCAAACTTTTTAATCAAAGAGATCTCCCCCTCTAAGCTTATTGAGGGTAACAAGTCGCTAGCGTTTTCTATGCGCGAATAACTAGTTAATGATGAAAATACTAGAACGGTCTGATTGATTTGTTTTTATTAGATAAATGTTCCCCATCTAAGAAATTTTGTTTATTCGTTAATATTGTTATTACATAGACTTATATGTTAATAAACAACATGTTTTTATTTGCATTCTATGTTCGTGTAAATAAGAAAACTCTTGAACTCGTGACATGTTAGGTAATTGTGGATCCTCTCTTATTTTTTTATTTATGTTACAAGTTAAGTAGCGATTCTACTATACTTTTCTATACTATGATACCCGAACTTCTATTTGAAAGCAATCTTTTTACTCAAATCGTTTGAGCAAAAAAAGACAACTTAATCTACCTGTCACATTTGAAACTTGAGAACCATCATTTGATTTTCTCATTTAAAAACCCTAACAACTTAGAAATCTAATCAAAGGTGAGTGCATTAACAGAAGTACACAAAGAAGAATTAGGTTCTTCACCATAAAAGTGTTAGTCATTCGGTTCTTAGGTCCTTTTTTGAACCCAGGTGGATAACTAACAATTTCATAACATCTTTCGATATATGAACCCAACATTCTGAACTTTCCTTTCGAAAAAAAGTTTGAGTTTCTAACTGAGCAATCCCTAGAATGATTGAATTCTTTTAAAGCTTAACAAAAACAATAATAAAGTTGGGTTAATGAGTTAATTAACTATGGGAAGAAAATCTCTTATTAATATATAAATATATTTTATAGGTTGATACATATTGTCTAGACCCATAAAAAATTGCACCGACTTAATGGGATGATTGAGATCATTAAATTCTTTTAAAGCTTGACAAAAACAAAAAAAAGTTGAAGCATCTAATCAAATTGTTTTCACATAATATTTAGTTTATGATAACAATAAAAAATAATTGTTTCATTTTGAGTTAATGAGTTAAATTTTTATATAAACAAAAAAAATTGACCCAACTGCTTTGTCATAAGTTTTTTATAAGTATTTCCAAATTTTAGAAGCAAGTTTAAATATGACTGATTCTTATACCATTCATCAGAGACAGAGTTAATAATCTAGGTAATCATAAAAGAGTTACACATATCCCACTATCTAGCAAGAACAATATTCTTAGTAGATTAACACAAGCACAATCACTGAATCCAACTTTAGTCTTTACTTCTAAAGCAAGTTTCATAGCATAGATCTAACCGTGTAATTCTTTGTTTCTTTTAATTTTATACTAACTATAGTTAAGTTACTAGAATCACTAGCATGAAGATATGATGGATAAACAAACATAATGTTTTCACTCAAGCGCGCACACATAAAACAACAAGGACAGGAGCCAGGTTGTCACACCACTCAGGTGGCAAATCATAGATTAGTCAATACTGTAAATAAGTAATGCAAACAGATTATCAACAAGAAATGATATAACAAAGATAATTCTGAATAGAAATCAAAAGAAACTATAATATGCAGATGCAATATACAACAGACAAGAAATGAGGTATGGATTTTCCTGTTTACCAAGATTAATGCTAATACTCCCAACCCAACCAAAAATGCCTAGAACAGAAATAGTACGTGTAATAGTAAAGAAGGAGTAGGAACAATATCAACAAGGGGTGCCTAAGTTAGGGTGTTCGAAAGCTCCAGCAATCAAGCGATTTGTAACCTTTTCTTAGGGTTATAGGATCAAAATTAAAGGTCACTATAATAGCTTTAGTGATATAGCCAAAAAAACAAGGTAAACCCTAAATCAAGCCGACCACCAAAGGTTTGATAAAAAAAACCATAACAGAAGGAGATACACTTCTAAGATATACAAGTTATCAATATTAAAGAGTCTAACACCAATGGAAGCCTAAAAGCATCAAGAACCATAGAACAAAGGTCTAGAGTTTTAGATTTGAAAATCCTTGAACATAAGTACACCAAATATCACTGGAAGAACAAGAATCGAGTATTACCAGAGCCTTCGAGGCTTTGATACCATGTCAAAACCAACAAATTCAATCTTATTCAACTCAAATGAAAGTATGAATACACTCAAGAAAATGAACAAACTTAAAGGAACAAAAACAACTGTTAAAAATAATATGAATAAACATTATAAGAAACACTCAGATTATCATAACAATGACTTGAATAGATAATACTCAGAAACAACCAGAATTCATCATTATGATAAAACCCTAAAAAATATCATGAACATTCGAGAGAGCAGCACAGATGAAGACAAAGAGAGAGAGAGAGAGAGAGAGAGAGAGAGAGAGAGAGGGGGTAGAGAGGGAAGGATAGAGAAAGAAAGAGAGAGATTTCTAAGCTAAATGAATCGTTAGCTTCTCTCTCCTCGTTATATAACACTCCAACATCCATGGGTCATTACGCAAACCTAATAGGCTCCGTGTGTGATTCAGATACAAAATTGGTAAGAGACATAACTATCTAGTGAGCTGTTCCATAGTCCCTTCATTAGCCCGGCTTGAAGCAAATCCAATAAGCAATCTACCCTAATAAGGCAATTCATCAAATATGCAAAAAATATTACAAATAAACCAAATATTAGACTTTAATATATATATATATATAGTTATATATATATGTTTGATTATAGAAATAAAATAAAAGTAGTTATAATAGCAAAAAGTTTCCACTGACAATGAAAAATGTTAGATTTACGAGCCTTGATGGTTTTTTGTTAATTCGTTGATGAAAGTTTTCTTTCTTTTGTCATAGATTGTCCTTTACTGATCCGCTGGTAATTATGAGGGATTTAACAGATAGTTACAACTTTTACTTTTCTTATTTTGGGACACATTGGTGATTTTCAGTGAACGACACTCGGTTTTGTAGTAGTGTCTTCAATTCATTAAAATCTCTACAATGCCTTATGCCACAAAGTGATTTCTCAAATTTCATGCGGCACTTAGAATCCTTCTAAGTTTCTATGTTCAACCTTTGTGACTCAAACGTAGTAACAATTCAAGTTACGATGCGAAAGCATTTGTAAGCTCGTAATACAAATGACTTTATATTGCTTATAAGGTTGTTTACAAATATGCTTTACAAATGTAATAGTCGTGAGTTTTTTGGGTGGTTATGAATGAGGACATCATCACCTATTTATACTAGTCCCATGTAGCTAGATCATTCTTGATCTAAAGTTTTTTAAAATTTAATATTTATATGATATTTTCATGAATCAATCAAAGACTTTCTAGATCCTTCTTGGCAGAAGCTGTTCTAAATGCTCTATTGTGTTCCTTCCTAATCCAAAATGTTTTAGGTTGTTTCGGAGTTTTCCGAGAAACCCTAGATGCCTCTAAATGTTTCTGAGATACATGACTTGATTTTAGGCGGGTCGTAACACTTAGCTACCTATGTCATGCCGACAACAACCATTTGAGCTTCTCTTTGTTAATTATCTCTAGTTCCGCCTAGATATCGTGTTCATGTTTAAATCAAAATGCAGTAAAATACCATAAAAAATAGTAGATCGTGTCAAAAACGGTTACAACCCATACCTGATATGTTAATAAATTTCAAAATAAATGATTATACTTGTTATACCTTGTCCATTTTTAGCTAGGTTAAGTTTATCTACACGATAACGTCATGATTTCTAACTCTACTGTTTAGCTCTTTTTATTGTAAATATGAGAACCTCAAAATGAAAAATTCATAAGACCCTATAGATATTTAGTTAACCAATGAGATCGGCTAAAATGTAGTTTTCATTGAACAAATGATGTGGTTAAATGTAGATACCACTAGCATCCATAGCGAGTTATAACTCCTTTTTGAATCTCCACCACTATGTAAGATATTTGAGCAAGACTATTGAATCGAGATGCTAATAATAAGAAATATTAAAGGATAAAATGAGTTGCCCAATTTTAAATGTTGACACCATCGAGAGTTCCAAATAACCAAAATGAAAGCTAAATAAAAGCATCAAAGTAATCAAAACTAGAAATGGATTAGTCATCACAAAAAAATGACATCATCTGTAAAATGAGGGTGAGATACTGTTGGCAAACTACTCGATTTTGTGGAATAAGATTCTAGCTAGACCACCATCGAACTAAAGCAACACAATCAGGGCCAAATGGCTAAAGATGAAAGAGACATTTCTAGATTGCACTAGAGGCCAGACGATACGTGGATTGACATTACCAAGTTATTTGGTGAAAATCACTACAACCAAGTCATTATCTCGTGGTGTTTCAGTTGGTACACCTTTTGCTAAAACCAAGGGTATAAGTTCTTGATCTTTTCTGTGTTTGCATGTTTTTTAGTTTTATTGTATTCGCATCTTCTGATGAAATTTTTTAGCTAGATCAATAATGATTCGTCCACAGTCTTCTGTTGTGTTTAAAATTCTAAAACTCGTGTATGAAACCTAACAAGTGTTTCATCATTAATTTGTGTGTAGCTCTCTGTCGCTAATTTTTGAAGGATGCTAACATATAACTATAGCTTTTACTTTTTTTAGATTCATGTCTAACTCATCATTAATTACACACAAACTCTGACGGTCATCGTTTTATGGTCGGTTGTTCTCAGTTTTCTTGTAATGTATTTAAATTCAACAAACTCTTTACCAAGCCTTAGCTACCTACATCGTGGCGACTAGAATCATTCGAATTCCCATCATTGTGAATTTATCCCTAGTTCTGCTTACATATTGGGTTTATATCTAAAGCAAAATGCAATAAATTCCTACAAAAAGAAGATCACCCTAAAAACAAATAAAACCGGTACCCGATTTAATTAGTAATCAAACTAAAAGAATAATAGTACTTGCTATACCTTATCCATTTCTGCACTCCGGACTTTCTAGCTAGGTAACTCCATTGTTAAGCTTTTTTTTATTGTAACCATGAGAATTTATTATAAGAAAACTCAATAAACCCAACCAATATCCTATTAACTAATGTGATTAGATAAAACACCATTTATGTTAGAACTAGTGATGTGGCTAAAGGCAGCAACCTCTAACATCCATAGCGACTTATCTCCCTCTTTGAATCCCCCAACCCATGTAACTATATGAGCAAGGCTAGTGAATCAGAATGCATAAAGTAATATTAGCTATTAAGGGTTAAAATGAGTTGCTCCATCTCATGTTGACACCCACCGGAATACCCAAAATGAAAGCTAAATAAAAGCGTCAAAGTAATTGGAACTAGAAATGGACCACTCATCAAAAAAATACGACATCATTCGTAAAATGAGTGTGAGATGCTGTTGGCCCATTACTCGATACTATGGAATAAGTTTCAAGACAACTATGGACTAACTAAAGCAACACGAGTTAAGCCAAATGGCTAAAGATGGATGACACATGTCGAGACCCACTCGAGGCCATACTATGCGCTGGAGTGACATTAAGGTGTTACTAGCTGGTGAAGAATCACGTCCAGATGTACCATCTGCCCTGATGGTGCCGCTTCAAACACTTCTACACAAAGGGACATCAGTAATGGGTTTTAATTTGGAACGAAACATATTGAAATCTAGTATATTTATAAGACATTTTACAAATATCAAACATGCAATATATTAGGAATAAATTTCTTGTGACATGTAACACATCAGGGATGAATTCCTTATGACGTTTTATTAGGTGGCGGTTGGATTGAATGACCAAACCATTAGGTCCAGGGTTTGAGTCGTCTAGGACGGGTTGCTGTAATCTAGTATGTTTGTCGTTATGAGTAGGCCGTGGAAAAAAATAATCTATTATGATGATATTTTAAACTTTCATAAATATATATAAATAACATACTACAACGGGTAATAAGTGAGTTACCCCCATATATTTTTATTATTTTCTAAAAAAAAAAAGTAAAAGTGAGTTTAAAATTATAAATCACCCTTTTTAGTTTCAAACATCTTAACTTTTTTTATTTATTTATTAAATTTCAATAACTATCACTAACAAACCTACATATTTTCTTATCTTTATAAATATTTCATCAATATAATTTGAACGTATGAAAATCAATAAGTTTAATTTCTAAAATATCTATATCAACACATATTTGTATAAAAAAATCAAAATAATGACTTATAATCCCTTAATTTTCAAAATAAGAGAGTTTTGACCTAGACCAATTTTTGCAAAAATTAAAAATATACAATCTCATTTTAACTAATTTAAATCTTACGAGTCATTATTTAAAATTTTCCTTACAAGCAATTTCGATAAGTTTAGAGAATTTAATATAATATAAAAATTAGCTTTAATAAAATTATCATGTATTCAAAACAAGCTTATAGACATTTATCCATCAAAATCAAATAAGACTAACTTTTTGTTAGTGTTTTAATAATATTAAAAAAATAAGTTTTTAACCTTAAGTTATTATGATTTTACAATTACGTTTGTAACTACATCAATTAACAATTACGAAACGTGGTAGAATCGTTGGTGTTTCTTTATCAGGAATAAGAAACACACATACAACAAAACGAAAAGAACCCAACAAAAAAAGCGAATTGGACCACGTGTCCACATCCGACCCGTTTTCACCCGATAACCCGACCCCAATTTGCCTTATCAGGAAACCCACAAAAATCCACATTTACACGAATCTCCATAAGTAGTAGCTTACGTGTCCCTGTCTATGACACTTCTTGCATTCTGATTGGCTCAAATTCTGTCCCGTGGGACCCACATCATACTTTCTTGTTGTTTGTGGAACATGCTTGACTATGATGTTTGTCCATATCGCCACGTTTCACTTCCGACCAATCGGGTGCTGTCTGTTGTTTGGTGTTTGGACCCCGATTTTTATTAAATTCGCCGGTTCGGCGATTGAACCGTTGGGGGCACACGTGTTATGCATATCTCCCATACGTGGCTTCTTTGTAGCATCTCTTTATATCACCAATGATAAGATCAGAACATATCCTCTAGAAACATATATGCAAGGGTGTCTGAACCTGCATTTTGAAATGAGTTTGGTTGATGTAAGTATTGTTTTGGAACCGGACTGGTTGGACTCGAAACTGGTTATGTAAATGGTTTGGTTGAATGTGTTTAGATCAATTCGATTGTCAACCTCAAATTGGATTGGGTTGTGAAAAAATAAAAAAAAATATTATATATATGGATTATATGCAACGACCTATTTGCTTAATTTTTTTAAATATAATATTCACAAGTGGATCAAATAAATATCATATAATATTAAAATAATTTTATATTAAAACAATTTTTAATATAAAATAAATAATTAAATATCAATAAAACTAACATTTAATAATTTTCTATTGGCTCGTCAGGTTTATTGGATAAAATTTATTATCTAAAAATCTAACCTTATCTGATATAAAGTAATATATATATTTAAAGAATGTATTCATGAATCTATCAAAAATCACAGTTTCTATCATGGATCCTCCATATTCAAATTCCTACGGTTGTAATTTGGTTATCATATTTTATGAAGTATGTTTGATGAATATAAATATATATTTTTTTATTTTTTAAAAATTATTTTTAAATTAAATAATATATTTCTTTTTGAAATAAAATAATTATTTTTATATTTCTACTGAGTTTAAATAAAATATCAAAATTTTCAACTTATATTTATTTAAAAAAGGTAGTGAATATTAGGTTGTTAATGGGAGTTAAAAGTTGTGTTTAGTTGGGTTGTGTAGGTTGAAGAAAAATAAATTAATTTTTTATTAAAAAATTGGGTTGGTTGGGTTGTAAATGGAGATAGCCTTAGGTTGTTTTATTTTGAAACCGCCGGTTAGCGGTCTGAGTAGATTAACAAACGAATAATACTCTTTTTTTGCAGTGGATTTCAAAACTTTTAGCCAGTTTCTATATTTTAAGATATTATCTACTGATTCATGTAAAATATGAGGTTGTATTTTTTTTTTGTTTTATGTTTCATATTATGTTAACATTGTAAATTTACATCAAAAGACAAAGATTACATATCTAGTTTAATTAGTGATTTTTTTTGTATTAACACTCACTTTAGTTATTTAAATATTTATGATTTCATCCGTTAGTAACCGGTTTTACGAATGACGACTGATAAGCTGCTAGTTCAATAACTGGTCCAGTTATGAACACAATGATACAAGTCTAAATCATAAGCCGATGAAAAACTCTTTTCAGGTTTAAAATTTAAAGTCTCAACGAATCAAACTTGAATTTAGCTAAAAGATAAAGTTCAAGCCCATCTCTTATAGCACTGTAACAATTAATTATCACATTTTTTCACTTGAAATTGTAACAACTGGGATCGACGTTAAAAAATTAGAGATTAATTTATCAAACAAAGTTTAACAAAACAAATCTAGGCTTTAAACTATTAATTTAGAGGTTCAAGAAGATACCAATTCGATCAAAACTGTAGTGCATGATACATAGTTATAACTAAAAGCTTTACCTAGCTTTTAACAACACTCAAATATAACTATTACATATTGGAAAAAACGTAAAACGGAATTTTAGATGGACAAATTTAAAGACTTGTTAAGGACAAAACCAAGATTTGTCAATAAAATAGTTATTATAAAACTCCGAAATCTATCAGAATTCACTAAGAATCTAAATCTAAACTGGTTGGCGGGTTAACTTGACGTGAGCAAAAAACTATGTACAAACTTAAGCGTAAAAAACATATCAACGCATAAAACCAATTTGATAGAATATTTTTACTGATTGACATTAACATGGCTTGTTTCACGTGAAAGTTTATTATACTTTCTTTTTTTTACATATTAATAATCTAAAACTAAATACTTAGAACAAAAATACAAACGTATATAAAACATCTATGTTTAATTATAATACTTTATGATTAGATGTTTATCTTTAAAATTTTGACATACATTAATCAGTTTAAGTTATGACATTGAACACATGTACGTAATGAAACAAGTATAACATTAAAACAGATAGACCTTTAAATCGGACAAGTGATCTAAAAAAGTCCCGTTTATGACACGAAACACATGTAATAGAACAAGTATAACATTAAACGGAAAGACCTTTAAATCCAACAAGTGATCTAAACAAGCTCCGTTTGACTAAACTTAATTAATTAAGACGTAGTGTTTAGATTAAACTCAAACCTAAAATTTAACACCCTAAAATTTACATTTCACTAAAAACATAATCATTATTTACTATATAATTTGTCACATATTTAAAAAATTATAGCATTACACAGTAATATTATTAAAGTTAGAAAACTAAGCAGAAAACGTGGACGGACTCCTTTATATGCAAACCATTACCATCATCAAACCTATACCAAATTCGCTAGTGAGAGAGAAACAACAAAGGGTGTTGTAGAGATGAACGGCGGCGGCGGCGGCGGTGGTGGTTGTATCGCTAGGTACTCCGGCGGTGGTGGCTACGGTGAGATACACTACGGTATGTCGAAGGTGCAGAGAATAATGCTCAAGTATAGGCCCATCGCACCGAAGCCGATGGCCGCCGGATCTGGCTCCAGCTGCTCCACGGCGGAGCACGGCGACGCCTCCGGCAGAAACCGGCGGCGTAAGCGACGGTACGTTAGGGTTAACGGCAACAACAAAAAGAAGGACACAAACGCTGTTTCGAAGAAGAAGATGAAGGCTTCTGCTTCATCCTCTGAAAACTCCGGTGGCGGAGATGCGGTGGTGACGCTGTCGTTGATGCCGGAGACGCCGGATCGGAACGAGAACTCACCGGCGACGAGTCCACCGGGTGAGAATCGGGATCTGACGATTAACCGTAAGAAACCGTCATCACCGGTGTTGTTGAGCTTCAACAGTTACCAACAAAGTAGTTGTGATGGTGATCACACCGTTGTAATACCACCACCACCGCATAAGTTGATTGTAACTTCTTTTGTGATGGTGGAATGCGTGACGGAGACGTGGATGACGGACGACGGTGGTCTAGGGTTTACAGATCAGACGAGAATGATGAGCATGGAGAACGACACGTGTCCGTCGTTCATCACCAACACCCGAGACACGGTGGTGTGGACTAACAAAGCTTACAAACAGATGACCACCGGTGGCGGTGGTGGTTCCGACGAGATGACGGTGGTGGTGGTGAAGAAGTTTAATAGAGTGACGGTGCCGGTGTCTCACCCGTCGTTCACGTGCAAGGTGAAGGTCACGTGGGGGGCGGAGCGCGGTGGATCTCCGTCGTCCGTCACCGCCCCTTGCGACGTCTGGCGGTTGCGTAGCGGTGGTTATGCATGGAGGTTGGACGTTAAAGCGGCGCTGTGTTTAGGCCCGTGTAGCTGAAGTGGTGTCAGTGAGTCAACCCCTGTTAACTATAGTACTTTTCCGATAAACCTAAGTTACAGACTTACAGTCACCACCTAGAGGATTTGATGTATAAACATAGTGTGCAAATTCGAGTTATAGTTAATCATAATATAAACCGTTTTCAGTATTATTATCACAGTTCTATACGTAAAAGTTAAAATACGCGCGTAATATTCAAGTGTTGTTGTGTAGTTGATGCAATGTATTTGCGATTGTAGGACTTGTGATTGTTGGATTAATGGGTCGATATGATCCGACATGAATATCGGAGTGGATTTGGGATGTGTGGAGATGGAGGTGTGGGTTAAGGTTGGTGTCAGATATTGGTTGCTTTCATCAATCATATGGTGTATCTTTATCAAACACGTGTTTGATGATCTAAACCAATGACGATTTGGGGGTCTCCGATGGAGAACGGGTGTCTATTCATCGTTTTCTGTTCGTATATTTGTAAGAGTTGAGTTCAGTTTTCGATTATGTGTTGTCGTGTTGCATCGAACGTTGTTTGGGGGGATGGTTAATTTTCTCTGACTTGTCAACATCGAGCCTATGGTTTACAAAATAATAATTTCTTTTAAAGAGTACGTAATCTACTTCTATTAATTATTTGTAAATAAATATTGTAGAATATTACACTCAGACTTCTTATATAAAGTGGAGATACATTACTGTTAGTTGTATAATTAGTCATCCAATATGCGATGCGATATGATTTTATTAATGTTAATTCGTTAGAGTAAAAAGTTACACGTCTAGTTACTAAATGATCCAATCTTGATTATATAGGTGAGATAATTATTAATATTAGTTGTATATATTAAATGTATTGTTCAGTTTGAATTAGATTAGACTTGAGTTTGTTTATTTATTCGATTATGTAATAGAGTTTTATTTGAGTTATGAGTAGTATACTAGTATAGGTTTAGTATAAAGATTAGACTTAAAAGAGTTAGGTCTGTGTATACATGGTCTTTTATTATTTTTAATTAATTATCGACTAGTGATTAGCCATAAAATAGTGTTTTATTGTGTGTTAATTGATTCAATTTTCCAACAATGGTGTTAAGATCAAGCAACAACCTAATAAGTGAATAACGAAGCCACCCGATGAATCTATGAAAGATTGATCGAAACCAATAACCCGTGACTGGTTCAAACGCTGTCGATGGAGCTGTGAAAGCATGCTGATTGTGTGAAACAATCAAAGATCAAGGAGAGATACTAAAGTTGACTGTGTGAGACGATTTAGAGGCAACAAAATCGGTTTTGTAAAACAATCAAGTGGTGATTGAAAACTTGAGTGACTCAAGTAAGTGTTATTGATTTGTGTGAATGATTAAGCAGAACCATGTGAGACGGATCAGTGTGATGCCGAGCAAAGCAATCTCCGAGTATCAATTGTGTGATCGAAGACGAATATGGATTTGGAAGAAGAAGTTAGTCGATCTGTGTGATACCTTGTGTTGTAGTATCGTTAATATGTGACGTGTGCGATTAAATGAGACTAGGTCGATCTACCTGTGAAGGATGCAGTTGAGATAAGTATTTGTATAGTCCATTAGTCCTGAGGAATGCAGTACTTTTGGTACAATTAGACTTGTGTGTGAATTAGGTCGGATCAATTCTATGGATTTTTTCGATTAATTTATTGTAAGAAAAAAAAAGTGCAGGAATTTTGGAGGTGGAGCCCAAAAGTAGCATATGAGAATTAAAAGTTGGGGAATTTTGTTTTTTACGTGAGGTAAACTAGAAAAATAGGAAGTCACGATTAGGAGAAGGTTGAAGTGGGTAGATCGAGAAGGTTGTTAAAAAATATAAGTGAATGGATCAAGGAGAATGATGAGTAGAAAGAAGATATGTAAATTATGATAGTGATTATCATGATAATAATAAGCGAGATGAAAATAATAAGATTGACTGAGTCGATAGAAGACAATGATCTACATAACCAAGGAGTGGACCGGAAGAAAAAGTATGAGGTAAACAGGTCAAAAATTACCGTGGATCTAAGATGAGTTTTGATGAGAATTCAAGATTTAAGTAACACAAATCAAGATTAAATAGGATAACAAAGAATTTAATCTTGATTAAATAGGTGAAATAATTATCAATATTAGTTGCACTAAATGTTTGGTGGAGTTTGAATTAGACTGGACTTTAGTTTATTTATTTGTTTGATTATTTAAAAGAGTTTTATTTGAGTTATGAGTAGTATATTTTAATATAAAAAAAAGATCCACTACAAAGTGTGAGAAGACACAATGATTCAGAAAAAGTCACAAAAAAATTATATCTCACAATCTAAATTGAATTTCAAAAAGTAATTCCGAGCTTTGTTCTTCTAGCCGTCCTCACTAAAAAAAAATAAACGAAAAATTAAAAAATTAATCTTTTTTATTGTGTCATTATAAAAGGCACAATGATGTCATTGTGTCATTATGAAAGACACAATGACGTCATTGTGTCCTGGGAGCTTTCCTCTTATAAAGAAGGCTAAATCTTTCGTGCAGGGGTTCAACGGTCTCTACCCAAGTAGCTGTGGTCCATGATCGACCCACAACCAGTCAATCATGCTATCCTTACCTTCCAACCAATCGGCCATAAGGATACACTTATATACCCGAATTTCGCCGGATTGTAGGAAAAGGCCTTTCTTCATGGAGACCTACACGAATAGGTTTATATGAGTCCTCCACCGGTTTTCAGACACAATGATGTCATTGTGTCATAAAGAAACAATGAAATTTTTATTATTTATTTATTTTTTTTCTGAAAGAGGACGACGAGAAGAAAAGAGACTCCGAAGTACTTATTTTGAAATTCGATTTAGATTGTGAGATATAATTTTTTTGTGACTTTTTAGTTTTATTGTGTCTTCTCACACTATGTAGCAAAAATATACCTTGTAGAAGAACCTCACCCTAATATAAATAAATAGTTAGAGGTACATGTATTTGTGGTCTTTCATTATTATTAATGAATCACCGACTAGCGACTAATCATATAATCATGTTTTATTGTGTGTTGCTTGACCTAACAAGGCACGAGCTGTCTCTAAAAGGTGTTTGTGTTTACGCTCAATGACTCCATTTTGTTGAGGAGTGGCAACACACGAGGTGTGATGAATAATACTTTTATCTACCAAAAATTGAGCAGCTTTGGTCCCTGAACCAAGTTCAAAAGCATTGTCAGATCGGATGCATTTTATCGTGGTAGAAAATTGGGTTTCGACCATACGGATAAAACCTTGAATTGCAGGAAAGGCATTACTTTTAGTGGTTAAAAGATAAGTCCAAGTAATCTGACTAAAATCATCTACAATGGTGAGAAAATAATTGTATCCATTGTATGTAGAAACATTATAAGGTCCCCAAACATCAATATGAATAAGATCAAAAAGTTTAGAAGATTCTCTATGACTATGAGGAAAAGGAAGCCGATGTTGGCGAGCCTTTCGACATATATCACAGCATTCAATGTCATCAACTTTATTAGAAGAAAAAACATGTAGTTGTTTGAATTTGTAAAGTGGCAAATGTCCAAGCCTATTATGCCAAGTTCGGCATGTTACAACAACATTACAAGTAGACTTTTGTACTGGGGAAACAGTAGAAACAAAAGGACTGTAAACAATCTCATTTGTTTTCAGAATGTACAATCCGTCAAGAAGCTTACCAAGAACCATTGGCCTCTTCAGAGAAGGGGCCTGCAAAACACATAATGTGTTAGAAAATTGCAACAGCCCATTAGTATCATGAAAAAGACGAGGAACAAACAACAAATCATGATGAAACTCAGGCACATATAGAACACGATGAATAAAGAAATCAGAAGAGAGTTGTACAGATCCGAACTTAGTTGCCTGGATAAAAGTCCCATTAGGTAATCCAATTTTAATAAGGACTTTAAGAACATGAACTTGCAAAAATAATCGTTCATCATAACAGATATGATCATTAGCCCCTGTATCAATTGTCCACTTTGAATCAGTTATGAGACAAGAATGACAGTTCATTATACCTGCAAAATTTGCAGAACTAATTGGCGATGGCGTGGATACATTTTCCTGTGAAGATGAACCATTGTTGCCTAGACACGTGCGATGTAACAACTGCAATAGTTCTTGACATTGATCAACAGTAAAAAAGGCATTCGAACTCATGGGTTTAACACCTGAGTTAGTCATCTACTCACTAACATCAGAGACATCATTACTGAAACATTAGCTGTGAAGCGCTTAGGTTTAGTAAATTTGAAATCCTTTGGAAAACCGATTAATCGATAGCATTTACTAGCTGTATGACCAGATTTATTATATAATTGATGACCTGTCGTTGGGGTCATGCAAAAACCTAATCAACCTAGGTAGCTAGGGTAAGTCAGGTATCGTATCCACGGGGAGCATGTGGTTAGTGTTACACGATTCGTTTGATTATTTAATTAAGTTACTTAACTAAAACTAAATTATTGAACTACTAATACTATTGCCTCTTGGCTGTGAAAATTGGATTTTGAAATAATTAACAAGTGAACTAGGAAAACAAATTGCAAATAATAAAAATTAATTAAGAAGACAATTATGAGAAATAGTAATCCACCCCGGGATCAAGGGTTGGTTTTCGGTAATTGTTTAGTCCAACTTGGTGGAAAATCCTTAACGGGGATTCTATGTGTGTAATGATTAAGTGATATCGATAATCAAGACTTAATAGGTCTTAATACACAATGCCGATTCAATTAGAAACCAAAACTTGCAATCATATAATTTCCGAAAGATTAGATGATATTCAAATCAAAGTTTACCAAAATCATTGTTTAAATAACCAAAACACAAGTTAAACTTATGAAAGAACTTAACAGGTTCTAAAGTTTAATCCCAACAAAGTTAAACATAAACAAAAACCTAATCACACAAAACCTAATACCCGAAGTAGATCACGAGAAGATTAGCCGCTCATCGTTCTTGAATGATCTTCAAAACCGTTGTTGATTTGCATTCTGGATGATTGTATCTTGTTTTTGAGAGTTGAAATGATGAATTTTAGGCCTAGCAACTCCCAAAATTCAAGTCAAATCGATCTAGGTCGAATGGGGGGCAAGTGGTGGCTGAAACATAACAAAAACGCGTTTTTATAGGTTTTCAAAATGTGCCCTGGCGTAGGCTACGCTGGCCACCGTAGCCTACGCTAGGGGGCTTTCTGCTGATTTTTTTCTTGGGCTGGCGTAGCCTACGGTGGCTACAGTAGGCTACGGTGGAAGCCTTTCTGCTGCACTTTGAAACTTTGTTTCTTGACCCTTCCAATGCCTTGTTTCACCATGTAAGCTTCCAACTTTATTATTTTACCTACAAAATCACTTCCAACTCATAGTTAACTTATTCAACTTAATCACATGCATATAAATGAATAATTAAACGTAATATTTAGCGTTTAGACACTTAAAACACTATTCCAACACACTCGTGTCACATTCCCCAACTTAAACTTTTTCGTCTCGAAAAAGATATACAATGAGATCATAACTATTATGTTAATCTTATAACACTAATTTCAAACAGAAACATAATAATACATTAACCATGATTGCCAATATATTGTGTCCATTTTAAACTCAGACCCATTTAATCCAGCTAATGCCTCTGCTTTTTATATCATACAAAATTACCGTAATGGTTTAACCATCCCCACACCTAATGCCTTTAGCAAAAACCTACCCAACCTCAAGATTTATTGAATGTTCACTAGAGCATAACCTTGAGGAACCATAGTATGCTATCATGACATATTATTTTTTCTTTTATTTTTGTTCTTTTATTTTTCTTGAGGTCGGGACTTTTCTCCCTTATTTTGCTCTTTTTCCCCAAATAACTATATATACATTTTTTCATTTTTCCTTTTTTTTTCTTCTTCTTTAACTAGTATGTCATGTTAACATAGATATGGCGTATGCCAAAGCAATAAATTCTCAATCTGTTTTTGTCAGGACTCAACTTTTAACTATTGGCACTAGGATGGAGAACACTAAACACATATTCATCTATTAGCATTCACATAAGACATTAGTGTTCGTATTCAGGTCGAGCCTATCAACATATCACAAGTTATATGTATTTTCTGTTCTAAAGATTCATTACATGTATAAGTATCAACATACTAGTTTTCTATCATCTTTCATAAATGCTTAAGTTTATTTCAAGGGACATTGATATTATTATTTTTTTTTCAAGGGTATTATCACAATCATTTTTTTTATATTTTTATTTTTAAGTTTAACATGTAAATACAAACATGTACACATGACCTAACATGAAAAACTATAAATTTAATTATTTTCACAGAATTCATAAAAAGAACAAGTTCACCTGATTATTTCGTTGTGGCAGGATCCTCGTGATTGGTAACGATCTTCAAGTCTTATTCAACAACCTGCAAAACTTTATACAAATCGTGTAGAAGCGAACTTCTTACGTCGTGGTTAACACATAAAATTTTAAAAGTTTTGCAAATTTTTATTTAATCCCAAAACCATAATTTCGAAATAAAGATGTACCCTCTTTCCCCAACTTAAAGCATGCATTGTCCCCAATGTATCATTTAAGCTAAAATTCTATAAAAATAATAAAATTTTCAAAATAAATTCAAAATTACAAAAATTAAGTCCTAAACTCACTTTCGTAGGAATCACGGTTGCATTTAGCATATGCAACTAGCCTTTTGAACCCTTCGGTAGGCCCGAGTGGACGAGTGAAGTCTCGTGAGGGTTTCTAGTGAACATACCCACAAAGTTCTCCGAGTTGCCTCCCGGAAAGCGCTAAGTTTTAGGTCTTCAGCCAGACCGTAGCTGATACAGTTATGGTGGTTTAAGTGAACATTTGCCTACCGAATTCCCAATAAACGCTCGGTAGTTGACATTCCATTTTAATAATAGTTTCCCACTAATTGACATGTAAGCAAAGTAGTTATTGAGGAGCCACTTCTTGAAAACCCGTCCAATGTCTATTGGTCTTACCTTCTTCATCTTTGTCTTCAAATCTTCTTCCCCAACTTTAATGGTTGAAGTAGTTAGCATAGAAGAAGGTTCGGGATAAACTAGATCTACATTCGGCTTTGACTCCTCCAAAGAAGTTATGACTTCAACTAATTGTAAACAATTATATTCAAGCTCAGGAAGACCCATAACTTCTTTACTATCAACCACGATATCACTAGCCAACTCACCTTGCTCTCGTTTAAGTTCGGCCACATCCTCAGCAAGTTGGCCAACCTGCTTAAGTAAAGACTCGAATGTTTTATCTCTTAGCTTGTCCTCTTTCTTCATTTCCATCATCATGTTCATGATTGTATCAAGCTTAGAATTTATTGAATCTTGAGTATCGTCGTATGTGGACTGAGGGTATTCATGATAGTAGTCGTCATACTCCTCTTGATAACATGAGAAATATGGCATCTGAGGTTCATAGTTGGTAAAATTTCGTTCTTGGGCATAGTGGTAATCCATATCTACATGATAATATTCTTGATAATTTGATGATGGAAGTGGTTCAGAGTGTGAATAATATGACGATATCTCTTCATCTTCATAGTCTGCTCTCACATATCTCTTTTGTCGCCTATATTCAGAACATCCTCTCTCTATGTTTCCATATTTGCTCTCGAACAATGGACAATCTTGAACCCAATGACAATGGCTCCACAACAAATACATGGATCATAATCATCATCATAATCCCAATCCATGATTTTACTAAGCCTGCAAAGAAATTACCCTGCACAAACAACTACAATACCCAATGTAAAAACGAATAAATAAAGCAAATAAAAAAATACTTTTGATTTTTTTTTTGCTTATTTTTTTTGATTTTTTTTTATTTTACTTTTTTTTTTTATTTTTTTGAAACTTAAACAAATAATAACACTAAAACCAATCAAATCAAATAACACAAAGCGCACTAGCTCCCCGGCAACGGCGCCATTTTGATGACCTGTCGTTGGGGTCATGCAAAAACCTAATCAACCTAGGTAGCTAGGGTAAGTCAGGTATCGTATCCACGGGGAGCATGTGGTTAGTGTTACACGATTCGTTTGATTATTTAATTAAGTTACTTAACTAAAACTAAATTATTGAACTACTAATACTATTGCCTCTTGGCTGTGAAAATTGGATTTTGAAATAATTAACAAGTGAACTAGGAAAACAAATTGCAAATAATAAAAATTAATTAAGAAGACAATTATGAGAAATAGTAATCCATCCCGGGATCAAGGGTTGGTTTTCGGTAATTGTTTAGTCCAACTTGGTGGAAAATCCTTAACGGGGATTCTATGTGTGTAATGATTAAGTGATATCGATAATCAAGACTTAATAGGTCTTAATACACAATGCCGATTCAATTAGAAACCAAAACTTGCAATCATATAATTTCCGAAGATTAGATGATATTCAAATCAAAGTTTACCAAAATCATTGTTTAAATAACCAAAACACAAGTTAAACTTATGAAAGAACTTAACAGGTTCTAAAGTTTAATCCCAACAAAGTTAAACATAAACAAAAACCTAATCACACAAAACCTAATACCCGAAGTAGATCACGAGAAGATTAGCCGCTCATCGTTCTTGAATGATCTTCAAAACCGTTGTTGATTTGCATTCCGGATGATTGTATCTTGTTTTTGAGAGTTGAATGATGAATTTTAGGCCTAGCAACTCCTAAAATTCAAGTCAAATCGATCTAGGTCGAATGGGGGGCAAGTGGTGGCTGAAACATAACAAAAACGCGTTTTTATAGGTTTTCAAAATGTGCCCTGGCGTAGGCTACGCTGGCCACCGTAGCCTACGCTAGGGGGCTTTCTGCTGATTTTTTCTTGGGCTGGCGTAGCCTACGGTGGCTACAGTAGGCTACGGTGGAAGCCTTTCTGCTGCACTTTGAAACTTGTTTCTTGACCCTTCCAATGCCTTGTTTCACCATGTAAGCTTCCAACTTTATTATTTTACCTACAAAATCACTTCCAACTCATAGTTAACTTATTCAACTTAATCACATGCATATAATGAATAATTAAACGTAATATTTAGCGTTTAGACACTTAAAACACTATTCCAACACACTCGTGTCATAATATATTACTACGGTCTACGTAACTGTTTTTTAAGCAATCTGGACCGTTGAAAGTCCAATTTGGTGGATCTGAACCGCACAAAGTCGACGGTTATGACACAAATTTACGGTGTATGCGCGGTTACTTTATAAATCTTTGCACCTCACACGGAGGATACACGTTTTCTTCCTCCCCCACGTCGCCTGCAATAACCGCTTCATTATCTTGTATGTTAATATAACAGAACACTATCATAAAAGAGATGTTCCGATTGTCACCTCCCACCACCACATTACCACCTCTCAAATCTCATCCACTATCGATGCCACTCAATTGGTTGTTACTGTCGCCCAATCGACCACGTCCAATCGGCCGTCAAAGCTACCCAATTGATCATCGTCGTTGTTAAATCAACCATCGTTGCAACCACATTAGTCACCAATCCCGCCCTGTTTAAACGAGATCAAGTATATTATGTGTTCTACTACTCTTTGATTTTGTTAAACTCTTTAATCGGCTCTGATTTCATCGACCATGGTCACAGGCGAGTACCCTTATCCTCTCTCACTCTGCACTCACAGTCTCTATAGATCTATGGTACCCTAAGTCGTTGCACCTTTAGTTTGTAAACCCTAAATTTAAGTGAAATTGTAAATTGTCCCTCGCTATTATAGTGATTGAGCTTTGTCTAATTACATCAAATTCAGTGAGTAGACAGTTTTTAATTTGTAATTTTTGCATTTGAAGTTATTATTTTGTGTTCTAAATCACACGTTTAACTCTTATATATAAAGGGAAGAATGCAATTATATTGGTGATATGGTGTTTCTAGTGGTAATTGAACAATAAGTGTCATGATAATAAACTTCGACCATGATTGGTATGTGATCTTTAACGAGTTTTTATTATGCACGTAATATGTAGGTGATGGAAACAATGGTAAGTAATTCATGACTTAAAGCTTCAAGACATTAGTTGATTAGGATTCTTCAATTAATGTAGTTAAATTCATAAAAATTTGGTTTATTTAAGTTCTATTCTGTTTCTTTTTTTCTGTTTTTGTTCTCCTCCTAATCTCTCATCAGATTCAGAACATACATGCCACATAAGGTCTGAGATTGTGAGGCTGGGAGATGAAGTAAGAGTTAATCTTTCAAGGTTAGTGTTGAAAATTATTTCTCTATTCAATTGCTTATACATTTCTATTTGTTATTTGATTTGATACTTTCAGTTATTGTATGTAGACTGATGGAGTTGACAAAACTTTTTGATCTAGAGGGAAATAACATGAAGCGATGATGCAACGAGTAGGTTTCAAAATATCAGAGAATCAGAGATGCATTAAGTTCCATTTATGAAGTATGATTACAATTCCATTTAAATTTTGAATTGTGGTTTGTATAAAATTTAATGGATTGCATGTTGACAATTGAGTAGATGTCTAAATATTAGATTGTAGTTTCTATAAATTTTGAATTGTAGTTTATATAAAATAACATAATGTATGATTTTTATGATCTAATGACCCATTAAAGTGTGTTTTGGTTATTAAACCAAATTAATGTCTGATTATGGTGTGTTTTTGGTCTAATTACCTATTAAGGTGTGTTTTTTGTTTTAAACCAAATTAAGGTGTGCTTATGATTAATGACCTGTTAATATTTGTTAAATTGTTCAATTGTTTTTATAGGTTGGGGTAGCCATAGCTGTCAAAAAATAATCTCATATATGAACACATCTGCAAACATCAGATATATTAACTCTTGAGTATAACATAAGTTTTTTTTTTGGGTTATAAGGGCACAACTATGGTTTACAGAAAGATCTTTGGAGCCCTAATTTTGAGGCAATATCTGCATTGCCTAAGTAGATGTGGATTGATGTTGGTAGTTTTTAGTACCTGAGTTTTATGTACCAGGTGGCGAGTTGTCTATATTATGAAATTTAGCCGATTCCAGTGTTGAAATTGGATGAGTGGTGAAACTAGCCAGTCTCAAGGAACCAACTGATTTTTGTTTTGAATCAAAGTTACTTTCATTCATATGATTTATATAAACTCATAAAACTATAATCGAATAATATAGTTGAATAGTTGTTTGTTTCTTTCTTTTTTATATAGTTTTGAATACAATTACAGTTTACTTTGAATGATCTTTTTCAGCTCGATTCTTGGGCAACTTTTTAACAATCACATGTTAGAATATAAAATTTGATTTGTTTTTCTCTTTTTGTCGCATGTCTCTTGGTATATTGAAGTGAGGATTCATACAACTTTGTTATTCATTTATATAATCTCACTCTTTTATTGTTTTTCTTTTATGCAGGTAACTCGGATACACGATCCATCACGTCCTTCATTTAGGTAAAGAAAGACCAGGTAAGTATGTGAAATTGTTGCTTTTCCCATTTGTTATCCTATTATTCAACTTATCTTTGACTTTCTTCACAATTACCTCTGGTTTAAAATATTTCATGATCTAAAGAGTTCAAGATTTTGTTATTATTCAACAGCTTTTTGTGTAAAACCTTTAGTTTTCTTTTTTTATAAATCTATCAATTTAGATTGGAAAAAAAAGCAAAAAAAAAACTACTTTGAGTAAAACAATATGTTCCAAGGGAAGTTTGATTCAGATTCCAGTGATATTAGAACAAAGGCTCTTGAGGTGTTGCAGAGAGCAAATGATCTCAATGATGTATACTATATTATAATACGTTTATATATATATATATATATATATATATATATATATATATATATATATATATATATATATTTAGTTAGTTAGTTAGTTAGTTAAAGCTAGAATCCAATTTTATGATATGAAAGGAGAATTTTGCACATAAAGTATAAGCTTTACGTTTTGTTTTATCTAGTATTTTATCATTTTTTATTATTATCAAACTTACATTCATGCGTGACATTTTTATTGCTGTGAAAATCTGAACCGGCATGTTTGACTTGGTTTGTTAGTTGCAAAATGACTTTAAACATCCAAAATTTGGGTGGTTTTCAAAGGAAGAATAATGAAACTATATTGGCTTTTGATTTTGGTTTTAGTATCTTTGCTGTTTCTGAAGAGTAAATTAGAGAATTGTCGTTGTGTTCTAAATTGACTATGTAAACATATCTAGCAACATGAATTTAACACAATATATTTCTTTTTATTTTTAAATAAGGTGTCGTGGTCTTGCTGTTCAAGGTTATTTCAGTTCCCTTTATTTTTATTGATGCTAAATGAATTGTACTTTTATCCTGAAAAACACTCTTATAGTTAGAATGCACTCAAAGATAGTTTTGATAATATGAGATCAAGGCAATGTAATATATTTCCTATTTTTTTAGAATATATTTGATGGTAGAGTAAACGAGTTGTATTTTAATTATAATAATATTATTTTTATTTAGAATGCAATGAAAGATGATTATATCTACCCGACCACCGGACGGGTATAAAACTAGTTGCAATGACTACAAACAACACTTTTCTTTCCATCATTTTTACCATACGAAGTTCCCCGTAATTGAGCATGAACATTCATTGCAATAGCTTCAGCATTCAAGGAGAAACAGCATGAATTTCCTTTTGTTTTTCATCTTGAAGAAGAAGAGCATAAGCTGACTTATAGAAGGTAAGGGCTCCATCATGAGTATGTTACCTCTGATGGTATCATACGTTGGATTAAGCCCTATAAGAAATTGAATAAGTCGTTGATTTGCTTCTTGTTTTGCAATTAATTGTGAATTTCACAGGTGCATGGAGTAACGATCGATAGGGCACCAAGCTCATCCCAAATACACGTAACTTTGGTAAAGTATGTAGCAATATCATTGTTACCTTGTGAAATTTCACACAAACTCTTCTGCAACTGATACAATTTGGCACCATTAGCTTGTCCATAACGATCGTTCAATTCACTCCAAAGTTGATGTGCTGTTTGAACATACAACACACTTTCACTGATGTCTCTTGATAAAGTATTTAGAATCCATGAAATGATCATATCATTACACCTCTGCCAATGATTGAGAAGAACTGGATCAGCTGGTTTTTCAATTTCACCTCTAACAAATCCAGATTTGTTCTTCGCAGAAAGGGCAATGGCCATCGCACGTTCCAAGCACCAAATCCAGATCCATCAAAGACCTTAGAAACCAACAACATGCCAGGATGATCAGAGGGATGAAGATAAAGTGGCTTTGATGAAACAATTGAAGCATTTCTGAAAGTTGTGTAGCTGATGAAGTTGACATGATTCTAGGGTAAATTGGAATGAAATTGAAGAAATGAAGAGATAATTGGAAGAGAGATCAAAGAATTGAATCGAAAATCAGAGTTTTCGTTTGAGAATTTGAAGAGAAATGAAGGAATCGATTGAAGAATCAGAGTTCTTGCTCTGATACCATGTTATTCGTATCAGAGACAAGAGAAGAAAATGAGAATTTGAAATTGATTTTGTATCACTCACTTCCCATATTCCCCAAATTGGGTATATATACAAGCTTTGACTTTGACTATCTTCTACAAGCTATCAACAAACTAACTAAATAATTAACTAATTAACCATATATCAAACAAACTAACAAACTAAACAAACTATGCCAACAAGACTATGCACAAGGGAGTAGCCAAGCCTATTTGGGCTTGGACCAATAGACCTTGGATGGAAGACCCGTAGCCGGCGTATTCCACGTCTGCCTCAGATGTGCAATTTACTTTTTATCTTATGACTTATAAATTCACCTTTCGACACACCAAATATAGTTTATGCTCTATTAACACTATAAACAGGGTGTTAAAATAGCAGTGGAATGTTTAATTAAAAACTAGTTTATGTCAAAAAAGGCTATGAACTTTCTGTCTTTTTTAAAATTATGTTATTTGTTTTTTAAATTTATGCAGTCTAATTGAACTTTGTACTTTCGGTTTATAAATTTGTGTAATTTAATTGAATTTTGTTTGTTTTATTGAATTTAGTACTATCTTTTTTGAATTTGTGTTGTTTGTTTTGTACTAGCTAAATCCGACTTTTATTTTTGTAAAGGGATTGATTGGTTTATCTTCAATAACAGATCCAACCATAGGAGTTGATTACAACGCCGCCAGAGTACGTTTAATCGGAGTTCGTTCGAGCTGCTTTTAGGTGCTTAAAATCATTTCTTAAAATACTTGAACAATAATTAATTTTTATTTGAATTTTTATTTAATAACAATCTTTTCATGCTTAGAAAAACTTCATGTCAATATCAGTTATCACGTTTCATAATTCGGTTCATTTTCTCCTTAGAACTCGTACCCACATATCTCATATGTGAATTTGCTCCCGTCATACCTGTTAGTGGCTCAAATAGTAACTTCACTAATAACAAAAATTCCCTTCTTACGCCAATGTTACTCGATTACTTTCAAGTCCAACCACATTGGACAAAAGTTTCATCATCTGTATCTATACTATTATATAAAACATTTTAGTAGTACACAGATGTAGTTTTGCTTAAATTTTAAAACACCTAAAATAATCTTTTAAGCACAAGGCACATGTGTTTTATGCAATAGTTCCTAAATTGCCGCTATTAAGTAAATTTCTCCTAATTAATACATTATTTAATGCATATTGATTATTTAATTCATAAAATTAAGTACCAACTTATTTATTAAAATTTAAATTAAAATCTAATTTATATTTACTATTTATATTTTTATAACTAAATATTATTTAAATTAAGTATTATCTTATTTAAATAAATAAGTATATAACTCCTAAATATTTACATAGTTATAATAATAATAATAATAAAATAATAATAATAATAATAATAATAATAATAATAATAATAATAATAATAATGTCTATATCTATACTATTATACAAAGCATTTGAGGACACAAATGTAATTTTGCTCAAATATTAAGACACCTAAAACCATTTAAGCACAAGGTACATGTATTTTATGCAATGGTTTCTAAATTGCCCCTATTAAATAAATTTCTCCTAATTAATACATAAATTTAATACATATTGATTATTTAATTCATAAAATTAAGTATTAACTTATTTATTAAAATTTAAATTAAATTTTAATTTACATTTACTATCTATATTTTATGACTAAATATTATTTAAATGAAGTATTATCTTATTTAAATAAATAAGTATATAACTACTAAATATTTATATAATTATAATAATAATCATAGTAGTAGTAATAAATAATAATAATAATAATAATAATAATAATAATAATAATAATAATAATAATAATAATATCTATACTATTATCTAAAGTATTTGAGGAGGACACAAATGCAATTTTGCTCAAATTTTAAGACACCTAAAATAACGTTTTAAACACAAGGTACATGTGGTTTATATAATAGTTTTTTAATTGCCCCTATTAAATAAACTTCTCCTAATTAATACATTATTTAATGTATATTGATTATTTAATTCATAAAATTAAGTATCATCTTATTTATAATAATATAAATTAAAATATAATTTACATTTACTATTTATATTTTATAACTAAATATCATTTAAATTAAGTATTATTCTATTAAATAAATAAGTATATAACTACTAATATTTATATAGTTATAATAATAATAATAATAATAATAAAGATAATAAATAATAATAATACTAGTAATAATAATAATACAACAACAAGAATAATAATTTATTATTAATTCATAAAAGTATCATCTTATTTATAATCATATAAATTAAAATATAATTTACATTTAGTATTATATTTTTATAACTAAATATCAATTAAATTAAGTATTATTTTATTTAAATAAATAAGTATATAACTACTAAATATTATATAGTTATAAATAATAATAATAATAATAATAATAATAATAATGATAATAAAATAATAATAATAACTAATAATAATAATAACAACAACAACAACAAAAATAACTATAACGATAACAATAACAATAATAATAATATCCTTATAATCAATGTTTATAGCAGGTCATTTGCATTACGATCGCATCGCGCTAGCCAATCCACTAGTATATAACAATATTTATATTAGCTTCGTATATCACTTTTATCCCTTACTTCACTTAGCTCAGTTATTTTCTAAATCCATATATTTCAATATAAAGTAGTGTATTACTGCTTGTTATAAGATAATTACGGTCTCTAAATGGACCTTACCCTTCAATACAACTCAACTATTATATTCATGTTATAATTGAAAACCGTAAAAACTAGGGCTTACGTATATGTAAGTATGTGTTATCATGTGTACAATTGTGGGTTAAGTATATGTAACACATACAAGTTACGTATACATAAATTGTTTCGTCATCATTTTCGTTCCTTGGGGTTTAAATCAAAAAAATATAGAATGGCCTTAAAAATGAGATTGAAGTTTACTAAAATACACTTTAAACAATTTAAAAGATAAATAATTTACAAATTATGTGATTAGCTAGAGGTGGTTTTTACGATTTTCAGTATAAACATGGTTTTCTTGATCCCTCTCATATATATATATATATATATATATATAAATATATATATATATATATATATATATATATATATATATATATATAACACACATACAATGTATATATATATATTGAAAAATTTCATAATTAGGATACTTGGTTTATTAGATTGATCTCAATATTTTCATTGAGTTTCACTTTAACCCCACAACTCTAGAGTTACGATTATATTAATTGAATTATTTAGTGGCCACGATAACTAGACACCCGTTGATTATAAATAAACATCCAAAATTTCTATACGAATCGTATAGCCTTATGCGCGTCATATAGGGGGGTCGTATAGCCCTATATGAAGCGTATAACCCATCTGACTGCCCCTGAATTTTTCCTCTATTTAGTGTCGAATTTTTCTATACGCGTCGTATAGACCTATATGGGGCTATAGCCCTCTGACAGCCCCCTGAATTTTCTTGTTTTCAGTGTTTTCGTCCCTATACGCCGCGTATAAAGCTATACGAGACGTATAAGAGGGTATCGATTTATAACAGTGGGGTCTTAATATTTGAAATATGGTGCGTGGATACCCAACCACTATTGCATAGAAAATGGACAGTTGGGATATCTGGGTCCAATATGATTAATCATAGCGATATTTACATTTCGAAGTTATTCTACGTTACGACGTAAATTTTGTTCAGAAAACAAGTCGAGTCATATATAAACGTTTTCTTGCTTATTTTTATGTATGCTTTGGGTTGTTTTATGTTTTATGTAAGTTTTTTTTTTTTTTGAAATGAGTTGGGTCAAATATAAATATATTTTCATTTGACAGTATAAATTCGAGTTACTCAACTTTTCGATGTAATTTTAGTTCAGAAGAAAGAGGTCGATTGTAATCTATGCTTTATCATATTTGCATACGACGCTATTGCATGTGCTTTATATGCACTTTTTAAGTTGATATGCATTTCGATTTAAATTTGTTGGAAATAAGCACGGTCAAATGTTATGCGTTTTTATTCAATGATATAAATTCAGTTACTTCACATTTTGACATAACTTTAGTTCAGAAACAAGTCGGATAGATTGTAGTTTATACTTTATCACGTCACGTATGAAATTGCTGCACCGCACGGTGAATAAAAACCTAGTTATACTTATATTAAATAGCAACTTGGTTGCTATAGTAAACTTAAAGATTGGCCACATAAATTTTAGAGTTTTGACTTGTTGTAATCGTCATATTAAAGGTAGCCGAAGAAGTGTAGGGCAGCGTAATAGGGGAGGTAGATGTCGTCAGGATCGACGGAGAGGCCTTAGTTTTGGGTTTTGGGGTCGGGGCCTTGGTTACTGGCGCATGGGCAGAAGTCGATGGTGAAGGGGTGGTGCTCGAAGAAGCAGTTGGTGAGGATGTCGAGGTTGAACTGTAGTGGGAGGTGGTGGATGTGAATCCATTGTTGGGGCAGTCGGAGTCTAGATCAGATTATTGTTGTTAGGTGTGGGATGGGAAAGATGGTGGATGAGCTCAATAGGAGGAGGAAGACGGTGGTT
Organism: Flaveria sonorensis; assembly: GCA_025506505.1. Classification (NCBI taxonomy): domain Eukaryota; kingdom Viridiplantae; phylum Streptophyta; class Magnoliopsida; order Asterales; family Asteraceae; genus Flaveria; species Flaveria sonorensis. Next base: position 2,633 of record JACCIY010000265.1, on the reverse strand, counting down.
GGGGGTCATCGGTGTTGCACGACAGAGATATCGGTGACAACATTTAAATATCTTTGTATTTTTATTATTTTTTCACCCTTAAAATGAAATCAAAGTTTATAATTTTAAGGGAGTGTTTCTTGGAATGTGTATTTAATGGTTCGTATTTATATCTTAATTGAATATAGATTATTTAAAACAAAATATATAATCTAAATTCAATAAGTTTAAACAATATCAATATTTTTAAAAGCGGTAGGGATACAGTGAGTGACGTTATCGTGACGAACCTAACCGTTTATGAGCTAACAACATCGTTCCTGATATCTTGGTATCACAGAACTGTATCAGTTTTCGTTTTTATAGTTTTAACGAGCTTAAACGATAATGACTAAACTCATGTTGTGTAGCGCGGGAAAAAGCCGGCCTCACTCCCGCTGCGAAGCGCTGGTGATAAAATAGTTTATCCACCTTATTTTTTATCACATATGTTTAGAAGTTTAAAAGTTAGATAGTATCTCCAAGGTAATATATATTTTTACATATAAAGATGATAGCCGATAAGAAACATGCTTACTTGCTATTGATTAATGATGATTAAACCCCAATTTGCTACTCAAGTAATGACTCATTTGCTGCTCTCAGAATCCGTGAAGAGTATATCAACAGAAACTCCTAATTCTTTCTCGACAAGACTAAAAACCAAACAGTTTTCATGAATCAAAAGGTTAAATGGAACAAAGATCAATGATTCGAGTTTGCATACCTCGTGACACTTTCCTAGAAACTAAAAGCCTCAATTGGGCGTCAATCGATTCTAATTTCTCCGAATTCCAATTAGCCATTACACAAATCCACGTTAACGTTCCCAAAATCCCGAAAGCCATTAAGCTTATATTCAAGATTCAAAACATAAAATCAAGTTTAAACAAAGCATGTAAACAACACTTTTTCTAAGGAAACACACAAACACCCTTTAGTTGTTGAAATAGATTTTCAGGTCTTTATTAGGGTTTTCAAAGATGTGAACTTAGGCTCACGATGAGATGAAACAGGAAAACTATTCTGGCAATTTGTTCAGATTCATCATCAGAATCCTTCAAAGCTGCTCTTTTAACAACCAATCTGCCTCTTAAACACTCTACAATCCTCAAATATTCATCTCCTTTCATTCTTTTTATAGCTGAAAAGCAACCAAACAACACCTACTCAACGTCTTCATCCGCGAGCCACCATAAAACTTATCGTGGTAAGCGTAAATGTTTATTAAGGGGGTTCCACCAAGGGCTTCTCTTTCTCAATTAGGGCTCTAAATATGGTGAAGAATGCGTAGACCACTCGGTATATAGGTGTATGCGAAAACTAGTTTGCGTCTTCCTCTCTGTCTTCAAGGCACTCTCGATCTCTTTCTACAGTTCGTATTCGAATGATTCTTTCAACATGATTATACGAAATAAGAAGAAGACTTGATCGAAGAGATGACATGAAGAAGAAGATCATCTTGTGAAGGCAATGGAGCATGTCCGACCAAAGTCGCGGCCTAAGAACCCGACGGATTCCGGGTCTCTCCGTCTCTTTTGTTACGGGGTGTTTGGAAATGCTTATTTTGTTGAAAAATTACTTTTGAAAAATAATTTTTTAAAAGTAACTTTTTTAACTTTTTAAATTTAATTAATTCTTTAAAGTTACTTATTTATTTATTTTTTATGTTTTTCAAACATACTTATGACTTATTAACTTTTCAAAATTTAATAAGTTAAAAAATTTGTTAAAAAATAACAATCCTAAAAAACCCACTTAATAGATGTAATACGAAGAAAAAAGAAGAAAAAGTCTTTATCTGATTCTCTCTCTTTCTTAAGTGTACACAGCACTCCACACAATGTTGAAAACGTGACTTTTAAATAGCTTGCACACGTAGCTTACATAAGACTTCAGGCTGCGTTTGTTGTAAATTACTATGTTCATTTGCCTTGATAATATTCAATCAAAGTGTTACGTCTAGGTGACAATGAATGAGGTGAATAACTTGCATAAACTGAGGATAAAACCCCATCAATTATTCTGTAATCTTCAGGTTAATTATTCCACAAAATGAATTCAAAACAATCAATTACTTGCTTATACTTCTTTCCTATTTTGTCATCTTTAAGGTTTTTGTGTATTTTAATTTCAGCCCAATACGGAAATAAGACCGATCATCAGGCTTTTGCTAAGATCCAGTCTATGATCAGTCAAGACCCATATGGAGCTCTATCCTCATGGAATACTTCTCTTAGTTTTTGTGAGGAGTCATGTTTTTGTGGGAAACATCATAAAAGAGTGATTTATTCAAGACTGTTGTCTCAAGGTCTAGAAGGTTTTTTTTGTTCCATATGTAGGGAACCTTAGTTTCCTTTGCGCGTTACATTAGGGAACAACAGCTTTCAAGGCGCCATCCCTAATGAAGTCGGTAATCTTTTAGACTACGCCCTTTATCTGCTCAATAACAATTTCAATGGGGCCATTTCCAGCTAACCTCTCTTGTCGTTCTAACCTCCTGCAGCTTGGTCTTTCTAGAAACGAGCTAGTTGGAAAGTTACCCAAGGACATGAGTTTCCTCTCCAAACTTACTTTTCTTTCACTAGACTATAATAAGCTAACTGGTAGAATCC
>JACCIY010000398.1:0-46176 GCA_025506505.1 Flaveria sonorensis | reverse complement strand
GGTTGTAAGCTTGCTTGGATTATGTTGACAACAAACAAGGTTTAGTCATTTCTTTGTTTTAGTAGTACAATTTACGTAATATTCTTGCATTTAGCAGCATATCTAAGACTAAGTTTTTTTACATCTTTAATTTACGCTAAAAATTTACTAGCCCCGTCATGTAGCGCAAGGTGTCGATGCTAATTGTCTTTATTATCATGAGTTGAAAAAAATATATTAAACACTCAAATAAGTAATTATTTCTTTCATGTATATTGAAAAGCGTAAATACACAATAAAAGTACATAATATATATAAAAGCATCTCGAGGGTGTTTATAGATGGATGTCACGTACGTTGGTGTTGTCTGGTATGATCGCAAGAATACAAACAGATGGATCGAGTACCATCCCTCTCCTATCTCCCCTTTTCATTCCCCTCACACAATCTTCAACCGTGGGTGTTCGTGTGCACATATGTCTAGCTTCTCCATTTCAGCACAAATGGGTTCAAAACGATCTATTGATGATGCTCTAGATCTATTTTGTTATGATACTAAATAATTTCAATATTAAAGGTTTAAAAACAATCTTTATATTTATGAACCGAAGAATTTAACAATCTTATAATATCCTCACCGTATTGACAGTAAATACAAAAGGTGTAGTTGGCGTATTCGTTTTTGCAACTTAACTAAAATATTTTTGTTTCATATCATCGTATCCATCATTATCTTCTTCATTTATTATTGCTTTTACCATCCAAAATATTCAACTTGTAACATGGAATTCAATTTCCTTTTAAAGTCTTCAAACATGGGCGGATATCTCGATCGATGTTCCAAATTTTTCCTATATAAAACCATGTTATTCTAATTAAATCATACGTTGTACTGTTTTAGATCAATCATAAGGTTCTTTTTTTTAATTAAATGGCTGATATTATGAGTGACTTAGAGGCCGAATACACTTACGCACTGCAACTCGTTTCCTCCATAGCATGCCAATGGTGTTGTTGAACGCAATCAAGTTAAAGGTCCTCGAGGACTATAGCCGAGGCAGGCCCAAACACCGACTCTCGGCTCATGAGATTGCAACTCGCTTGTCGATCTCAAATGATGATGCCCCTAACAAGCTCGACCGTATGCTTCAGTTACTAGCGAGCTACTCAGTTGTCACATGCACCCAAGGGGAGCATGAATCTAAGCGGTTAGAGTGTATGGACTCGCGCCTGTTGCCAAACACTTTATCCAGAATGAGGATGGAGTGTCGTTTGGTCCGATGATGGATTTGCAGCAAGATGAGGTGACCATCAAGAGCTGGTACGTTTAAAATTTTCTTATTCAGAAACCAAACACTAGCGCGCCGTAAGCGTCACAAATTCTAAGTTTCACAATAACATGTTGTTAATTTACAACTACAAGTTATTTTAAGGTTGTTTTTTTTTCTGCTTATTCAATTCTTATTTACTTTTATTTTTTATATATAAACAGGTTTAAACTTAAGGATTCGGTAGTTGAAGGGGGCACTCCACTTGATAAGGTTACAGGAATGAAAGCATACGAATATATGGCAACTGATCTCGGTTCACCGGGGTTTTCAACAAGGCCATGAAAGATACTTCTACTATTTTGATAAAGGAAATGCTCAAACATTACGATGGCTTCAACAATGTCAAAACTTTGGGTGATGTCGGAGGGGGTCTCGGAGGAAACCTCTATATGATTGTATCCAAACATAAACACATTAAAGGCATCAACTTTGATCTACCTAACGTGATACGTCGTGCACCCACAATTTCCTGGTCGATCTGCGTGTTCTTTTTCATATATGCAAAAACCTGATTATACTTGTAATCTCATGTTTTGTTTTTTGTTTTATAAATTTCAGGGGTAGAACATATTGCAGGGGATATGTTTGATAGTGTTCCTCAAGGTGATGCTATTTTCTCAAGGTAATCTTGCTCATAACACATATATATCTATGCTTTCAGTTATATGTTTTTAAATATAGTTAAATTCATAAGTTGTAATACGTGTTATTATAATGCAGTGGATCGTGCATGGTTTGATGATGATGACTGCATAAAGTTCTTGAACAACTGCTACAAGGCTTTACCAGATGATGGGAAGGTAATTATAGTTGAAAAGGTTATTCATTTTCTACCGGATACAAGTTGTTCTTCTACAAAAGTTGACACCCATCTTGATGCACTCATGTTGACTTTAACACATGGAGGAAAGGAGCGCACAGAAGAAGAGTTTCTAACGTTGGCTATAGAGTCAGGGTTAGTGGTATGAGAAAGAAGTGTTTCACATGCACCCTTTGGGTCATCGAATTCTATAAGTAGAATAATATTAAACTAGCTATAATACTACCGCGTGAAACTTCAAATGGATTGATGAATGTTTAATAAGTTATCCACCATACAATTATGTAATCGCTTTCTATGAGAAATAAATACAAGTATTCACGTCATTGTTGTATCTTTTTGCTTCTCACTTGTGGGGTAGTGCTTACCTCTACAAGTCAAACATACCAATCCGTGATTGACGTTTATAATAGACTTCCACCAACTTATATTATGTGTTTTTTACTAAATAATCTTTGATATATGATTCAAAGGCTACTAAAGAAAATTATGTATTCTTAAGGTTAAAAAGTGAAGAGAGAGAGAAGTGGGTTGGTATCCCGTTGATGGCACGTCGAACCGTGTAATAACTATGAATCCATAAATTTAATTTTAAATATTTTCTTTAAAAATAAATTGTTACAATGAGTCCAAAACTGACTTGAATCCTTTGTTCGAGTAGTAAACACTAAAGAAATCGGGTAGTTAAGTCAGTCAACGAGAGAGACCAAAACTTATTTTGCTTACAATAAATGATGACATATTCATTTGCCATTTTAGTGTTATATCATTGTATTTTTTATTTTTTTTATTTTTGAAGGCAAATGTACGAGATTAGAAGGATGTGTTATTTTGATTTGTCTCACTTATCTGTTTCCCAGTTAGAACCGCACTTTCAACCGACTTAGAATGAAACCCATATTGGAAAAATCCCTGGGCTCATCTATTAGTAATTTTGCTTATAGTGATACTCGAACTCAAAATCTCCCTATTTTGTATTGTTCTTGCATACCTCGTCTTAACCACTTGGGTATTATCATTGTAAAGTTTGGCATAATGATGGCTTACAAACATATACATGCTAAATCAATCTACTGTATTCAATCACGTCTCAGAGCATGTCACGATGTCATTTATAGCGAATGTGATAGAATACACAGAAAGATACTCTCTTGTTAGAATATTTATAATATAAATATATATATATATATATATATATAGATACACACACACGAATAACCTATAGTAATAAAATGTTTTATGTACCTGCAAAGCTCAATGAGGATAAACATCCAACACAAGTTTATAAGAAAAAAAGAGCCTTCGGTGTCATTTAAACTTGATGATAATAGTACGAGGTTTAACAAGAGCTGGAGCTTGAAAGAATTAATGATATGATATATGCATGCTTTACAATGCATAATTGACGGTAAAGGTTGTCTCATTTGTCGGTAGTAACTAGTCAGGTAATTATAATGATGAAAATCCATCACACTATTATACAGGAGCAACAGTGAAATTTGAATTACCTAAAAAAAATTCTACTATAAATTAAATCATCTATCAACTTCAATATTTTTTTGTTTTGCAATAGTTAAAGTTATATATTATTAATCATGTTTTTGTCAATGTATTGTCTTTTTATTTTGCAATCTTTAATTATATAGCAGTTATTCTATATATATTATAAAGCTATGTCGATAAATACATTTTTTTTTTTTTTTTGTGTTTTGTGAATTGTCCACCCAAGTTTACTATTTACATAAAGCCCCTACACATGTTATAGAGAGACTTTTGCACATAGCTTTCATCTCACGCAAACCAACACTACCAATATCATCTACTAAGTTCTTACTTCTTGTTCCTTTGATTCCGGCCACATTTATAGCAAAAACTAATACACGGCAACGACTAGTTGTTACTTAAAGAAGTCACGATTATAATTAAGTTCTTCGTGTTTCACTTAGTCACTCAAATTGTTCTAATAACAAAAATCACTCAAGTAAATTATTGTTCCAATTTTATGTAATACTTTTATAAATGTTAAAAAAATTAAGTGATCTATATCTGTATGAAAGACATATCAAATTGGGTGATTATTTTTTCAATTTTAACCTAAAGTGGAGGTAAAAATGAATATAACTAAGAAAAACCGAAGTTCCTTGTGATTTGGTCACATTTTCCATTTTCATCTAAAAATAATCTAGTTAATGACTCCATGTAATTCTTCAAACATATTTTTGCTTACAAATCGTAAGTTAACTCATAAGTAAATATGTATGTATATATTCTACAAGAATCTAGTTCTTTAGCAAGATCACATGAACAACACAATATTAATGTGATATAACATATCAAACCCATTACACGAATCAGTCACTTTTGCTTGTAGATGCCTGTGTATCTTGATGTATAGTTGCATCCACTTGACTCCTGAAGTCAAACATGCACATATAGAGTAAATTCATAAGAATTATAACTTAATTAACATACGAGATTTCATGAACAGATTTTACAGCTGATTGCTTTGCTTCTGATTTTGGGCAACCATTATGTTATATAAAAAACATGATTAAAACTCACATCTAAAAAAAGATAGCCCCAGTTGCCCTACAAAATTAAATATTATTAGTAAAAAGTATTCATAACAATCACTTGTTACATACTGCTTTAAATGAGGGCATAACATTAATTGTTAGATATTTGCTCCAGAAAATTGTTTGCAACATGTTATGAAGTCTATTCATTACAAACAAACCAGTTTTACTATTCTTTTTCAATCGAGAGAACTGTTGGGTTAATCGTTTATTTATCGGTTCGGGTACGGGTTTTTAAATAATATTAATTACCTATGATTTTATTAGTTAGTTTACATGGAATAAAACTAAACCCATAATAGTTCACGTGGGTTTGGATTAAAAGCATAGAATAAATTTTTAGTTTGACTTGGTAATAGTTCGACTGATTTGCAAGAAAATGTACGTTAGTGGTGCATGTGTGAAGAGAGGTTTAGTAGCTTTTACCGAATCTTTAGGTTGAATTAGTCTTATATTTGTTCACTTATGTATGTGTAAGGCTATAAATAGCCATATTCTTAGTGATTAAAGTGCATCTTTTTCATTTTAGTTACTTATCTTTTTGTAAGTTTCGTACACCTATTTTCTAATATTTAAGAGTTTCAAAATAAACATAAATTGAGTTCAAAAAGCATGAGCACTTCATTGTTTTGTATTTGTTGAAATACTCAGTAGTTAAATATGGAGGTCTAGAGAGTGTAATTATGAAAGTAGAAAACATTCCTCTCACCCAAACCCCAAGTTGACAATAGTAAGTTTTTTTTGAAGGGCAAATGTGCAACCATGCTTCGGAGAATATGTGTTATTTTAATCGGGCCCACTTATTCGTTTCCCAGCAGGGATCGCACCCCTAACCCCTCAGAAGGAAACGCATTATTAAGAAACCTTCTATCTCAACTCTGAGCAAAACTCTGAGATTTGCTCAAAATTGACAATAGTAAGTCTCACAATGAATGTTCATTGGATAAATTAATTCAGACACATATTCCATAAGCATTGAATTTAATAATATAATAATATAAAGTAAATATATAAATAAGAAAAGAGCTATTACCCTAGTCATTAGCTTCCATTACTGAAGCTATAGTAATCAGAAGAGTGATCTGGAAACTGTTGTGGAGAAAACTTTTGTATCCTTTAAATTAAAAGACCAGCAAATATGTTTACTGCTTAAAGGGAGAATCATCAATTAGTTAATGGTGTAAAGATGTAGAAGTGCTACAAGAAACATAATAATAAATTGAAATAGCCAAGCAGTTGGTAAAAAGCGTTATGCAGAATTGAAACTAACTTACCGGTGTAAGTTTAGAGTCTAACAAGTGACAACAATCAACAATCAACAATCAACACAAAATTCCTTCTACAAAACCATTGAACATAAATCAGAAATCCAATATCCAAACTCCAAATCTTAATAAAAATAAAATTGAAATCCAAATCGTAATGGTTGGCGACTTTTGTTAAAAATCAAAATCACTTATGCAAAGTACAAAATTCATGAATTAAAATCCAAAAAATACCTTTTCAAAGATGGTTAGCAACAGTAATGAATCCATTATATACCTTTGATGGTTGTGGTGTAGCGAGTGTAATGAAGCAATCGCAAACCTTCAATGACGATGGGTTGTTCTAAGAAACCCTTTCCGGTGTAAAATCTTAACATGTAGCATTGTAGGTGTAGAATGTTGACATGTGACAAGTGGTGGTTTAATATTTTGCCAAATGGCCTAACCTTTTTTTATTATTATAGATAGAGATCAGATTATAAATTTTGTCTTAACTTCATGTCTTTTTAATGATAACTTAGCAATTTGAATGCAACTATGATTTTTTAGAAAGACGTAGAGGGATGAAAATGGTTTTGTTAGGGTTGAAAAGGTAGGGACTATTGCAATGTGTGTTGTTCGAATGATTTATTGATCTTATCGGTTTAGGTCTCTTCTACATGAAAAGGTTGTGAATCTTTCCTTCTATCTTTGATTTCTTTAATCCCTAATTTTCTAGGTTTAGATAATACATAAATTTGGTTAGTAACACCGCAAAAGCAACAAATTGCATAACAATTTGGTTATGGTCTGTCTTCCTTTTTTGAAACTAAATTGAAATTTTAATAATCACTTGGAGTATTAGGTATATTTTTTTGTTCTTAAATTATTGGTAATGAATAAGTGTATACATAATAATGATGTCATGGTTCCTAAATATAACAGCTAGATTAGAAAATTCATAAATGTAACTTGAGTTTGAAGGGTTTTGCATGACACCAGATTGAGAAGTTTTACGATCTTAACAGCATTCACATCTCACTTTTTATCCTCTCATAATTACCTTATTTTTTCTCTCTCTTTCAATTAATAATAATTTTTAATACCTTTATCATTTACTTTTCTCTCTCCTCTACTCACAACCACTTTAAAAAATAATAAAAAATAATAGAGATGAACAGTGTTTTATAAAATATAGAGATGAACAGTAATATGTTTCTATCATCCACTCACAACAACTTAAAACCATTCTCTATAACAACTTAAAGTATTTCGTATTTAAAATTTTGATGTTTTACAAGAATTTATTAATTTAAAAAAATTAAATTTAGGAATTGCATTTATATAAAGATCTCTTTCTTAATTTAATAAAAAAGTTAATTCAAAAAATAATTAATTAATCTCATTAGTAATTAAGATAGTTATTTAATATGAGAGAGAAACGGAAAAATAAGATTTAAAATGTTTACAATTGTGTCATGTGTCACACAAAAACATTTTTCTATTAGTACTTATAGATTTATAGATTATAGATTTAGTGAGCACTATAAGTATAGCTAATTATTTATTGCAATTGTTCAGCTGCTAAAAATATAATATGAGCTATAGGTGCTGGGCATATTACTACACAACATAAGTATCTCCTACGGATTTTCGCTACAGAAAAATTTAGTAGCAAATTTGTTACGGATTAGCTACGGGTTTGTTACGGATACATTTGCTACGTTTTGCCTTCGGATAAAACATAGCAAAATGTGTTCATAGCAAATCTATGAGAAAATTCATAGCAAATTTTTTAAAATAAATATATTAAAATAATTTAATTAAATTTATAGCAAATCCGTAGCAAAATCAAGAAATAAATGGTGATAAAAATAACTTAAAATAGTTTAGCAACACCCGTATCAAAATACATAGCAAGACTAAAGAATAAACATTAAAAAATAATTTAATAAAATCCATAGTAAATTTTGTAGCAAAAATGAAAATATAAGTATTTAAATAATGATTAAAAAATATCGTAAAAAAATTCATAGTAAAATCCATAGCAAAACCTAAGATTAGAAATATAGTTGATAATAAATATTAATACCCGTAGCAAAATCCGTAGCTACAAAAAATAAAAAAATATATATAGATATTTAGGATAGTTGAAAGTAATTTAGTTAAAATTTATAAAGAAAGCCATATTAGAATCAATAAATAAGTTTTTAAAAAGTAAATAATATGACTCATTAAGGTGCAAGACTCATCATAACTTATTAAAAAAAACGTTTCACTGGTAGTTAGTTATGTATAAATGTGAATGTACTTATGGAGAATTAATAATAAATCATTTAGGATCAATTGTGATGAATTAGGGTTACATAACGCAAATATTATATAGCCAAAGGAGATCGATAGTGGTTAGTAATAATCAATTAGGGTAAATAATGGTTAGTGATAATCAATTAGCATCAATGTTCATCAATAATGATCAATGATGTTATAATACAATAACATAGCTTTGATTTCGTTTGGGCCAAGGCCCAATAGATCAACAATTTTATTAGCAGTCTAACTAGGGTATTTTTTTGGTAGGTTGATGTGTAAGACCACACCAATAACCATATTCTTCTTGGCTTCTTTGATGCCATGGTTAGACCCACTTGGAGCATTATCCTTCAAATGGAATCTCAGCAACTCCAACGCAACTCATTTCTGGGCTTCCTCCTGTAATGGTCCGGAGCCCTAACTCTCTGGTAGAATTTGTACAAAGGTCACGTTAATGATACAACTTAACTTATAAAAACTACATACCTGAAAAACAAATAGACAGAACACTAAACACAATCACTATAGACACAAAATATTAATAAAATTATGAAAACATAAATATTTAAATTTAGTTATAGGGGTGTTAATCGAATCGAATAAAATTCAAATTAATCGAATCGATTAAGTTGAATTTTGAAAATTTTAAACAACATTCGAACTCGCTTTGAATTTGAAAAAAAATTAGTCAAATTCAAATCAAATCAAATTCAAAATTTTCAAACATAATTCAAATTCGATTCGTATTCAAAAGAAATTTAGATTACTCAATTCGTATTTGGTAAAATAAATAATTAATCGAATAATATTTTTTTAAATTTATTCAATCAAAATAAAATACAAGCATAACGCACAAATATTCCAAATGCCAAAAAAGGCAAAAAGGTATCAATTAGAATTTAAAATTTAGATTATATATTTTTTAAGTTTTGATTCTTAATTTCTTATATACATATTTATAAATTAATATATATATATAATAAATAAGTGTAAGTGTGTGTATTTTTAATTCGAAAATCATAAGGCACAAAGTATAATTTGGACTCAAATTTGTAATTAGACTTTGAATCATATTGAATTTGAATTTGAAAATTCGAATCAAATTTCAAATCAGTGATTTTCAACCCAAATTGAATAAAATTTCAAGTTTTTCGAATCTGAATTGAATAATGAACACTCCTAATCATTTGTATTATAGGTAATTAGTGACTTTTATGATGAAATCATGGAAAGTATGTTTAACCGGGGGCTATTGGCCTGATTAAAGTGAATTAAGGTCAATATGATCAGTTAAAGGCAATTATGTGTCGATATTGGTCGCACATGGTTAATTAGAGCTAATTTTGATTAATGATCACCAATTAGTGTCTCTTAATGCACTTAGCATCAGTATGCCCAAGAAGATCAATGAGGGTCGATTGGATAATTAGGGATTATTAGTTGCAATCTTGGTTAATTAGTCCCAAGTGGGTGCATATGGTATATTATGACTTAGTAAAACCATTATGACTTATAAAGACTTATTATGACACAATATGGCGTATGAGGTTAAATATATGCAATGTAAGCCAAACTGGTTATTCATAATGTTCATGATAAAACATAGTTAAGGTAAATAATCACCAGTGGTGGTAAATCCTAGTCAACATAGTGATAAATAGTCAAGCATGGGTTCATATGACCCATTAATAATCGTACACACTGTTATGACTCATAACTACCCCTAATGACGTATTATGACACTTATGATATAATACATGTTAGATCATACATTGTCAATGTAGGTCAAACTTGGTCAATCGATGTAACACCAGGCCTCTCATACTACCAATATTGTTCGTTTGCCCACGAGAAGCTCACGGATTTGCTTTTGGTTGCCCGGGTGAAAACTTCTCAAAGAGGTCACCCATCCCTGGATTGCTGACACCTAGCACGCTTAACTTTGGAGTTCTCCTCTCATCCATAACCAATACGCCCAAAACGCGTTGGTGATATTAGAGACTAGATATTACTTATGAACCAGAAAACTCTTCTGTCCACGCCAATGTGAGAATATGTAGGGTGTCACAATCGATGTGATTAATAATTTAATATACAAACATTGTTATATATGTCAAATAATGGTTAATCATAAACAATCAATGCTTAATGTAACGACTCATAGTCAAACATGGGTGCAAATGACCCATTAAAGCTCCTTATCGTATACATATTGACGCATTAATGATGCTTTCAAAATTGGGTATAAATGGATTTAGTTCGCTTAACCGCTTATGATATTATTAACTCATTAAAGTAATCATGTTAAACGTGTTATCTGGTAAACACAACCATTTTATGACAAATAATTACTGAATAACATAATATAAAAATTTCATATAAGAATAATAAGTAATCATCATAATAACAAATACTATCTTGAATGGAATACAATATAAATATTGAAATTAAAAATATAACAATAGTAAATCTATCTATAAAAGAATTAATTAAAGAACCATTTAAACTAATAAAGATATTAATAAAGAATTGATAAAATCATTAGAAGCAGAGGTTATATGCAGTTATACATCATTGGCTGTTAAGGTGAAGCACTCTGAAGATCGATTCATCTTCCTATCCTTAAAACCTAAATTAGGTTTTTAATATCAACTTGCAGAAGCAGAAGATCTATTTATCCAACAAGCAACTAAGGAAGGATAGAATTGAAGACGGGTAATTGTAGCTTTAAATCATCATCTATTTACGAATTTTGTTTCGATTTCGCTGTTATTTGATTCGATTATGCCCTGGACTTGCAATTTTGTCTGATTGTTTGAATAAAATGGTGGAGAATTGATTTGGAGTTTCAGATATGTTTTGGAGAAGAAAGAGTGTAATGTTAGCTTTGGCTTTGTCAAACACTATTACAGATCTAGCAGGTACCACACATTCAATGTTTCATCAATATGATATATCATATGATGTAGCCTTAATGTAGAGATGTAGATGGTATTACCCGACATGTCAAATAGTTTTTTTTCATACTTTTTATCAATGTTCGCAACACAAGGCTGAAGCATTGATGTTAAATATATTGAATTAAGCTTTTCTTATCCACTACTTAGATACAAAATCTCAGACAAATTGAAAAGTTTTCATTCACAATGAGGATGTAAATCATGTTATTTTCTCTATGTAGGTGGAAAGTAGGTGCCTAACACCAACAGTAAATATGAGGTTTGTTCTTTAACACAGAATCTTGATAGTTATTATAATATATACCTCGCCATTTCAGTTACCTATCATTCAACTGCACCAACTCTACATCCCACACCATTTTCAATTTTCCCATTATTTATATGGATATGGGTAAACTTGGCAAAACAAACCACTCATTATTTTGGGTCATTATGGGTTCTAATTCTAACACCTTGGTTTAGTTTGGGCAAAGTAGTTTTTTAATAGGTCTTAATGGGTCTAGATGGGTAATAGAAAATATAGAAATCGGTCAAGATGAGTCATTCTTGCACTAACACACAATTTACTTGTATGTAGTGCCTTATATTGAGCTCTATTTGTTTGTAATTTGTTAGAAATAAGAGTTCTTAATGTATTTGGTATTGATGTGTTATGAATGTGATGTGTTAATTTATTTATTATAGGTGCAAAGGTTGAAAGAACAAGTAGCGGAGTTAGAATGAGATAAAACAGAGAAAAATATTATGATGTAGAAAATTGAAGAAAATACAAGGTTATATGTTGAATGAGTGAGAAACTTCAAATGCTATCACAAAACCTACCACAAAACATTCCATCAAGTTAATGAATGAGTTTATGCTTGTAACCACTATGAATTCTACATTACATATGATGTTTTTGGATGATTTGGATAATTTATGCTATTTGGTTTGGATTAATCTATGATGTTTTTGGATATTTGGTGTATTGCAATTGGATGTTTTATGCTATTTGGTTTGGATTAACCATTGATTACGATTGTATATATTTATGAAAGTTTATATATATATCATTTACAGTAAAAGGTGAATAATATTATAAAAAAGAAATCTTTCGAAAAATTTAGACAAAATTCGTAGCTAAATCCCTAGCAATAATTTATAAAATCCGTAGCAAACAAATAGCAAAATCATAGCAAGATTGGTAGCAAAAATATAACAAAACTCATAGCAGATTCGTAGCCAATTTTTATAACCAAAATGTAGCAAATCTATAGCTAAATTTCATAGCAAATATTTGTAGCAAAATGCTAGATAAATCATCCATAGCAAAACCGTGGCTAAAATCCATAGCAAAACCGTAGCAAAAATTTCATAGCCAAAATCAAACAAAACTCCATAGCAAACTTCATAGCAAGAATTCGTA
The DNA here is from genome assembly GCA_025506505.1 of Flaveria sonorensis. Taxonomy (NCBI): domain Eukaryota; kingdom Viridiplantae; phylum Streptophyta; class Magnoliopsida; order Asterales; family Asteraceae; genus Flaveria; species Flaveria sonorensis. Next base: position 33,548 of record JACCIY010000398.1, on the reverse strand, counting down.
GCCAAATGCGTAGCTAAATTTGCGACGCCAATTTTTGTAGGTAAACCCGTAGCAAATATTAGTCCGTAGCAAAAATCCGTTTCAAGACAAATTAACGACGAAAGTATCATCTACAAACCAAATCCGTAGCAAACTCGTAGCAAACACTCATTTTGCTACGGATTTGCTATGGATTTAACTGCATAAAATACATTTTTCTGTAATAGTATTAAACATCTTAAGCAACATTCTCTAGAACGTGTTTGTCCCCACGTATATGCTTCCAAAATTGAAGAGTTAAATCAGATTTGTTTGCTTATAAGATACACAAAAAGTAAGTTGGATGTTATATTGGACCATTTATAATCAAATCCACATTTGATTTGGTTTGTTCATGTGAAAAATTGGTCTAACCTTCTCAGGTATTGATGACCAATGTTTTTTTTAAAACGGTTAGCATATATCTAATTACTCCTCTGTTATTAAAGCACAGGGAAATGAACAATGGCATACTACTTATATTACTTATATTACGCGAGGTTCCGAGGTTGGTGGTGGGGTTCTTTGGTTGTCACGTACGGTCGGCCTCAAAGCACCAGATGATGGTTGTGTGGCGCGATTATGGAAGATGTGCTCCTGGAGTCGAGTAGCAGCATGTGGAATTCGTCGGCAACAATGCTAATATATATGTTTTTTCTTTTATATTACCCGTCGACATGTGTCTTCTTTTAGGTCTAAAACTGGACTGCAACATGCTTGCTGAGATGATCCATTTAGTCAATGACCTGTGCTCATTCAAGTCTGAAATTGGTCTGCAAAATGGCCGATAACTAGCTACACTATCAAGTTATTTTAGTAATCAAACTAACTGCACCTTCGTATATGTTTGGTTCAGATTTTAGACCGATCGACTAATGCATGTCTTGAGGCGATTAATTTCTAATGTAGAGAAACCTAGGGTTTTTGGTTTCTTGGTCTGATCTTTTATATGATAAACAAATAATTTTATTAGCCAAAAATGGCTAACAAATGAATTGAATCAGGTTTTCCAAAAAGGGCTCAGTGGTCCAAAAATGGCAAAAGATTTTCAAAAAAAAAAAATCATTGTCCTTCAAATAGAGAGGATAATACTACCCTTTTTTTCGTTGCTTTTGCATAGTGCGTAATCAGTATCATTTTATGTTGGGGTTTTTCCAATATATGGAGCTAAAAGGTTATATTAAATTATCTAAATTGAGATACCATGGCATTATGAAGATTACAAAAATAGTGTGGGCTTCAGTTTTGCTTATATAGTGGTTGTGTAGTTCTATTGCTGCTTGAAATTAGTTGATGGTTTTGTGGTTTGAAACATGGGTAACTCAAGCGTGAAGTCTGATGATACGGCTCAAACGAGGATCTCGAGAAAGATAGAATTAAGGCCGCAGATAACATGACAGCATTGACAAATTGAGTTGTATTCATTTTCTTTGTACAGTAGGTTAATAACCATCAAAGTTTAGTTTTGTCCTAATAAGGTTGTTAGTAGTACCAGTGACACCTTTTGATTGTATTGTAGATCGATATGAAACCAGGTAGCATTGATAAACTGGGTGATGACAAGATGATGAGGATTTGATGAAGCAGCTTAAGGAGCTTACAAACAGTTGTGGAGCTTGACCTACCCTATGGGGGGCGGAGGTGAAATTAAATTATTTTAGGGGGACGAACTCTATAAATACTAAAAAAATTTACACTATCAAGCTAAAGATTTACACTACCGGACCGAAAATCAACACTACTGACTGAAAAAAATGGGGGGTCGGGGGCCCCCTTCGGTCCTCACTAAGCTTCGCCTATGCTTACAAAGTCTGAACTTATTGTTTAACGTTGAAGCTATGATAATGAAATAATAGATTACCTGTTTGTTTGTTTTGTTTGTTTTTGTATGCACTATCTGTAGATAGGTTTACAATAGTGCTATTAAGAGATACCTCATGATCTACTAACCATAAATGAATGTATAACCGTCACAAAGCACGGTGGTTAAAAACTAGTTAACTAATATTGTACTATATCTCAATTTGTAACGTCAGTGAAATATTATATTGTTTTTTTTCTTTTACTTTTTTAACCGGCTTCACAATTGACCAAAACAATATTTTAGTGTGTTACAATCAACTCATATTTTTTCAAAGATTTATTTCATTGGTCAAAAAATTTCTATAACCTATCAGTAACTAAACATTAATTCTCTTGTATAACAATGACCTAATAACAAGATCTTAGAGAAAACAGGAGAATATTATTCCATTAGAGATCCAATACAATGAATCGTATATATACACACGATCAATACATGAAACCGATCTAGTAATAAATATAGGAAATGATGGTACATAATGCGTATTATAATGTCTATAGTCAATATTATTTATAACACTTCCCCTCAGACATATTACCGCTCATTATACACTATTAACAACATACTCATGATGTTGTTAAATGGTACTTCATGACCAAAATTTATATTGCCGGATCGGTAATGCTTCCTCGTTAAAAACCTTGATATGAAAACCCAGTGGAAAAAAATCATAGCTAAGGAAAAAAGAGTGCAGCCTGTGTATAATACTCCCCCTTATTTATTCATACTTTAAGTGATGGGTTTCGATCTTCAGCAAAATTTTCATAAGACTTTGTTGTTAACAATTTAACGCTTGATCTTTCAACGTGCAATTTCTTATGCCGAGAAATGATGTATTATCTTTATGCAAAACTTGAAGTGCCTCATCTCGTAAATAAGTACCACAAGCTCCATTATCTTGGTGTACTACGTCCGCCTGCATAAGAAGACTAACCAAACTTGTTTTGATGGGTTAGTAGAGTCTAATATCATATACCTCATTTTGTTAATGGTATCCATATGCTTATTTTACTTCATATCAATATACACTTGGTAGACACAAGCTAACCCAAAATATAATGTACTAATTGCTAACATAAAATATAATCTCATACCTTTTATAAGAAACGATTAGAGGTAATTATTGTACAATCTTTATGTACATTGATGATAATCGAACCAGATTAAATGTTTCAACATCTTTTCAATATTGATTGATTGATGACAAAAATACTCTATATGCCGACATAGAAATAAATATATAATATCATCTTTTATTTCATATTTTTTCTATAATAATTTGAACTTTCAGTCTCTTCATGAGATAAAATGCATCAATATGTGTTATAATATTTGTAAACATGATATTTATGTTTTAATAAGGAAACATGAACTAAAGGCATCATAACCCTCTTTTCCGAGATAAGTAGCGAGTCGATTATACCACATTCGACTTGACTTAATATATTTTTTAACTTTATTGCTCCAAACATTTACAATCCACTATGAAGTTCTTTCCATCTTGATGAGTTATATATTTTCATACACTTTTTAGAAGTTTTAACATATAACTTCTTTATCTAACATAAATATGTATGTACCATATGCTAATCTTCATATAGTATTGTTGCATATTCAACATCCTTATTGTATCATTTCATAGTTTATTGAGATATCATAATCATCAATAATCATATATAATTTTTTTGGCATCTATTTATTGATGCATATGAATTACATCCTTAAGATGTTCAACATGTAATTCAGGATAATACTTAGTTTTACCAAAGTCTATTATTTCAAATCATGTTTTAAGCATTCAATAATCTTAGAATACTTAGAAAGAGTTTTAATTATATTCAAATCACCAATAAATACATATAATCATAACATATTCAGATACGTATTTGTATACAGCAATCATAGTATTCTCGAAACTTATTTTACATGATTTGGACACATAACTTTCAAGTAAATTTTATTATCATATAAGTCACAATATTTATAAGACGGATGTCGATTCTCTCATAGTATTACCAGACTAATAAAATATTGGAATAACATTATATCCACCTCCCTGAGAATATATTTTCTCATAATCAAGTATAAGTCTTTATGAAAATCCTTGTATGACCACTTTTGCTTTATGTATTTCTTTCATTATTTAATATAATTTTTCGCTTAAAGACATCGCTTATATCCAACATATTTTTCAACTTCATGTATATGGACAAAAAGTTCAATAACTTTATACTTCATCAAAGAGTTTTAACTCTGCCATATTACGTCTTTTTATTTTCATTCGTAGGCAGATATTATTTCTTGATCATTGTCATTTTCATCATTTCGAGCATTATTATATACAAAATTATCATCGACGTCGAATTTATTTCGATTCCGTACATTCTAGATATGATATAATTTATTGAGATCTCTTTATTTTAAGTACTTGAGGTTCTTCGAGAACTATCATGTCTAATCCCTTTCAATGGATCATTTTACTTTTACCTCGACTTGACTATATTCATTAATAACTTGCTCCATTTTTTGAGGATTTTTATTTATGGAATCAAATGGTCTACCATGTTTCAAACGTGTCTTAGATTACTTCTAGTATGTAGTCATCCTTCTAGGACATTAATCTTAATTGGAGCACCAATAGTTGATATATGTGACTTAGTCACTCTTTTAAGATCAGTGAATGTGTCTGGCAATTTATTCATTAATCTTTGTACATGAATTATTTTTTGAACTTCTTATTCATACTATTAGCTCAAGGATCAAGATGATACAGAGATAATTCATTCAAACTTATTTTACTTTACAATTGCTAATCTTCTCCTCATGTTGGGAATATTGATTCATGAAAATTCAATAAATTAAGCCATAAATAAATCTGTTGTTAATGGCTATAATAACTAATCTTTATGCGTTGTGGTGGAGTAATTACAACTTGTAATCGCATAGCAACAAAAAAAAACTTGGATGGGAATTGTTTGGTTCCCGACCAAAAACCATTTATAATGGGGAGTAAACATAATAACTTGTAGGCTTGATGTGAATTACCAATAAAACAAATATATAATATGGTCCCAAACATAAACATGAACGGTTGCTCTCATTATTGGTTTTGCAATCAATTGGACGTTTAGTGTTCATCTCAACAAAAGCAATTTGTATATAACATATGATATTCAACACTTATTTCAAAAATCATTAGTAACTTGGGAATTTTGTTATATCACCAAATAAATATGTTACTATGGAATAATGTGCTTGCTTCTTATTAGCTAAGTCACATATCACGCAAACGTCAAGTTGCGAATTTGATAATCATTTAGACGATGCATCGATTTAAAACACTAAATGACATACTTTTTATGAACTTTTATCAATTTTATAATATTTAGGGATTCATACCCTAATCTAGTTAGTAAATAACTAACTTTTCTTGAGAGCAAACATTATATGTACAATTTATTAGTTCAAAGAATCCCCGATTCTTTAATACATTTTACATCATTATTGACTCGGAATGGTCTAACCAGTCATGCCAATAAAATATTCACGATCATAAACAAAGTTTATGATCGTATATCTTTTACTCGTGCTTGTTTAATGCACGGTATAATACACACGAAAATAGTGTAGTATTATTTCAAACATATTGTATATATAGAATCACTCACTTAGTATGCCACTTCTTATAGTTAATCTCATTATTAACATGGTTTATCTTACTAACATGATTACCATTATATTTTCCTCAATTACTTACTTGATCATGAGATCATTATATAAATCATATTCGGGCTAGAGAATGGATTAGAACCACACAACTTTTATAGTGATGTGATAAATGAAAATTATATTCAACCTTTGCTCATAAATAATCTTCTCATCAAATAATATCAATTGAAAAATGATTGTGAAGAGTTATGTTCATTTATCTTTTTAAAATATTTCAACTCTATGTAAGTTTATAATGAGCTTTAGGAGTATGACACATGAGGTGTCATTTTTTTACACCAAATTATTTCAATAAATGGTAATTTTTCTATATATAATCTTTCGTATAAGTGATAATATTAAATAAAACTTTAGCCTTTTGATTTTTCTATCCAAGACTACAGAATAAAGAAAAACTATAACATCTAGATAACAAGGTATACATACAGTCAAAAGAACAATGCCAACACTTAAAATGTATTACCATATAAAACATGTAATGGACTAATTTATCTTTATGATAATTTTTATTTCATACAACATGTTTATATGATTACTCTATATGAAATAAGATGTTTTTCATCAATTATGTTACGTTTTTGATAAAAAAAATAATAAAAAATACTTACAAACTATTAATGAAAAACTTATAAAATCATTATAAACTAACTTTTATAAGAACAAAACTTCTTCTTATAGAACATGATATTTTAAATTATGTTACATAAATAGATAAATCTCGATTGCTTTTTTTTTTAACTAGTTTTCCTTCTAACAAGTGCCCATTATAAATATAAATACTTCCGTAAAACACACCGATAAGCATCTCACAAGGATTACGATACATATAATTATTTGATGAACATGAACCAAAACACTAACGAAATAGGAGACCTTTGGTTATTAAATAAATAAGATAAACACTTAATATAGTTAACCATATACGTAACATCTATTATATCTTTCCGCACTAAACATTTAATAAGGAATACTAACAATAATAATAAACATATGCAAATGTTAATGAGCAATTAGTTTTTGGTAACAATATTTATATAATTTAGGAAATCAATCAAAGGAATATTTAAAAATAATAAAGTTTTCAGGGCTTTATGTTTATATAGAAAATAAGAAATCATTTATTTGTAGTGTTAACTAAATCATAAGATTATTAACATAAGCATTCTTTTAAAAAATGTCAAACTAACCTTTCGATCATTGGATGAAATTCCAGTGGCTTATAAGTGGCTTAAATTACATGTGATATTTTAATCGCTAATACATTTAAGTAATTATTTTTTATTATCCACAATATTTATGTTTTCTTTGTTCATTAAAATGTATAAATATTTGGTACATTAACCGTGGATCCGTTTCTAAGTTTTAAATATATATACTAGCAATAAAGTGTCATGATAATAGAATACTATAATTTATTAATAATAAATATGATTAAAACTTATTGTTACAATAAATATGTATAAAAATGTTACAACGATTCAATAAAATTATTATTTGTGTAAATATATAATTCATAACGATTTGAATTGTGTAAATATATAACCATTATTATTTAATAACATATCAAATAGTCTGATTTATTTAACTTGTCAGAATGTAATATCATTTAAAATAGTTGACGACTAAAAATCCTTCTATTCTAAATTAGTTCTTTAAAAAGTAAAAATTTTATAGACCAAAAATATTTAAAATTGGAAATTGTAGTAAGAAAATTTTTAAAGATGCCATTTTTTAAATGGTTGTTTTGAAACAAAATATTTAATTTATTTTTTGGAAAAACAAAAAAATTAAAATTTTTTTTTTGAAAAGTTGATATCATTGTTTATTACTTATAGTTCGTACTCATACGTAATTTTATTTGTATCTTATCTTATAATATCGTTTTATAATAATTAAAATTTTATTTTATTTATTCAACTCGTGTAATACACGGATTTACTGAAGCTAGTATATTTATATATGATTAAAATGAGAATGTTGAATCTCAATTACTTCACAAATTATATTGAAAATTATTTTTAAGGTCTCATTCTATTTTGAAACGGTAGGTATTTTCATAATAGTAACCGCCACTTAAAACAAAAGGTACAACCATTAGAAGTATTAAACCATGATGTAACCCGTCATTTACATGATTAAAATCTTGGATCCCATCATTGTATGCAGATTTTGTTTAAGCATAGGACTTTGATAAATAAAAATACGTTTGATAAATTAAACTAAGTTTTGTCTTCTTCCCAGGTATTTACAGTTTGTTAAAAATTATTCATGCACTTAAATCCAATTATGATTATTTATCCATTTTTGTAGTTAAAGATCTTCTTTCAAACCAACAATATTAACACTAAAAGTCAAGTTGTCATGCGTACCTTAGCCGAGTTCAATATAGAGACGATGAAGAAATTTCATAGCGGATCACAAGTGTGCGAATCACCTTGATGAATATCTTGGTTATTTGTGAGAACGTTGATTAGCCCGACTTTGGTAGGTGATGAAGTCGACGGTAACGCATTTCATATCAACATCGTTTATTTATGGCTTTCCCATGCTCGCCACCGTATCTAAAACGAACTACTCTGTCTATTTCAACAAACCGGCCATACCACCGAAAAAGAGACAAAAGAAATCAAAGAGCAACGAGCGAACTCGTGCTGATAACGTAGTGTAAAACAATAACCTAATAGCAAGATATACATGAACAAACATAACTTAGAGAAAACGGGAGAATATTATTCCATTAGAGATCCAATACAATGAATCGTATATATACACACGATCAATACATGAAAACGATTTAGTAATAAATATAAGAAATGATGATACATAATGCATGTAATAATGTCAGTAGTCAATACATGAAAGCGATTTAGTAATAAATATAAAAAATGATGATACATAATGCGTGTAATAATATCAGTAGTCAATATTAATTATAACAAATTCATCTTTTCCCTGAAATGGATTTGTTTAGTGCTTCAATGTACCTATAACCCAAAATGGTATTGTTTGGGTTCTATATATTTCGCTATATTTTTTTCCGAAATGCATCGAGAAATATAATATGTTTTCATTTGGCGATATAAATCCGAGTTATTCTACGTTTCGACTTAAATTTAGTTTGGAAACAAGTCGGAGTGATTGTAATCTATACTTTATCACACGCGTACAGCGCCGTTGCACATGTTTTTTATATACGTTTTGAGTTGGTTTACGTTTCTAAATAAATTTTATTTGAAAAAGAGCAAGGGCAAATATAATATGTTTTCATTCAATGGTATAAATTAAAATTACTCAAAGTTTTGACATAAATTTAGTTTGGAAACGAGTTGGGTAGATTGTAGTCTATATTTTATCACGTCATGTTCGATGCTTGCCGCAACACGCGGCGGGTAAACACTAGTTTTTCATTACGGTACAACACCAACTTGGTAATTCATTTGATTAAAAGTTTTGTTATGATCATCAATTATTTCGTAAATGAAATCTTACCATTCATCTTCATGTGTGAATAATGTACCATGAACTTTCTATGATATAACAATAAACATACAAGTTGCTATTCTTGTAATATAAAAAATAATCGTTTATTTTTTCTTCACAAATGCAGATTAATGGATTGAAAAAAGATCACCTTCTTTAGGGAGCTTGATGTCATAAAGGAAGACTGCACGAGCAATTGCTTTGTCGAAACAACCATTATTTTCTAACCGAGAGGAACCGTAATCCATTGAAATGATCTTAATGGACGAACATTTATCTTCACAAATTAAAGGATTCTTATTTGATGTTAGTTCTAACTATTTTGTGTGACTTGTAACTTCTAACTTGTAATGTTATGTAATTGCTGTATTACTTAAAATTGTTAGTTATACGTAATTTTAATCATATTTTATCTTTAACAATTATTTTATAGTTCTTAAAACTTAATTACTAACTATTTAGTTTAATGCCATGTAATGGAAGTTGGCAACAAATGGTATCATTGGGAAATCGTGTTATGAAAACTACCTATTATCATAGCGCCCACCGACGCCATTAGTTGCCAGGTCACCCCAACCGCGCAGCCATCACCATTACACCCATGTGACAGTATTTTTTACTCAACCAAGTTATGTGACAACATTTTTTTCTCAATCAAACTTCTAATCAGACCCTATAACACATACCTTCATATCTAACAGTAATATTAGAGATCATATTTTATCTCTTAATTTTTTATACCTCCTGACAAAGACTTCTTTTTAAGTTTCAAAGAATGCAGTTTCTCCTTGTCATATGTTTTACAACAATCATAAACAAAACTCAGTGACGGTTATTATCAAGAGTTTGTTTGTTTTTTAAACAAAATGTTTTTACACACGATTAATTGTATGTCGTATTATTAAGAGTTAGAAAACGAGACGGCTTAAAACTAATGATACTAGATAGCAATGTTAATCTCTCAACTCTAAGATCAATTGTTATATAAAAAAAAGTTTTTACACATATGTAATTTGTAAACATTAATTATGTATCCATAGTTTTTACACATATATCGTATCTAACTAACTTCTTTAGGCCAATATAACCTACCATCCACAAAAGAATTCAAAACAGTGGTAACCATGAGTTTCAGTTTAACTGCCCATCTTCTTCCTCTATTTCCACTCAAGAACACCACACCACCGCCATCAAACAATCCCCAATTCAATCTTCACCATCATCTGCTTCAATCCCACAAAACCCTAATCCAAAAACCCCATCTTTTCTCTCAAATCATCTCCTCTCTTTAGCCATTGCCTTCGTAACCCTCACTGCACCACCATCCTCCATTGCAATCCCTTCACTCAACAACCCCCTTCCACCCCCTAATTCACCTCCACCCACCACCCCTTTCTCCCAATCGAAGAACTTAATCACCGGATTAGATAATGGGTATCGTTTACTTCACATCTCTTTCTTGTATTTGTGCTATTTTTTCGTTCAATTTGTTCAATTGTTCTTGAAATCTTTGTGTTTTTGCAGCAAGATTAGACCTTGCCCGTCGAACAATCCTGGGTGTGTTTCGAGTAATCCGAAATCGTCCTCTTTTGCGTTCCCTTGGAGGATTCCGGACAAGTCTTTGGATAATGCACTCCAGGTGTTTGATGTTTTGTCACTTGTTTTTTGTGGAGTTTTTGGTTTCAGATTAGTTGATTATAATGCGTTTGATGCTGTGGAAGTTTGATTTGTGGATTATTATTGCAGCAATTGCAGGAAGCTATCTTGGAAACACAGAAGAATGCCAAGATTGAGATTGTAGAAGACACTCCTGATGGTAATTTTGCTGCACTTATGTAATGCAAAGCATTTTAGTTTAGCCTCAGTTATATAATGTTGTATGCTGTTTCTATAGTTCCTTTACATCCACAATCTTGAAGAGTTCAAAGCTATGTTGTCAAAAGCCCACAAGGTGTGCGCCTAGGCTCTCAGGTGCAGCCCACCGCAGTCTTGTGGCATCGCTTTAAAAGCTCATTTTCAGACATTTAGGTGCATATTATGCCAAGTTATGGCCAAAAATCGTCTAAAACAATTACACTTGCCCTAAATAAGCCTAGAATTAACCTAGAACAACCTAAATTTGCATAGAACATGTCTAAAACCACTAAAAATAGTATTTTTATACTATGCGCATCGCTTGAAAAAGCTCTCCCTTTTTAACCACCTTGCGTCTAGGCCTAGGGCTCGCCCTTCGTGCCTTGATTGCGCCTTCGACAACTATGCAGAAAGAAAGATTTTATAGTCCACATTTCTCATATTAGATGTTCCTTTTCATTTTGCAATTCTAAAATAATGAATATTTATCATGATATGAAGCCATGAAGGTAGTAGTAAATCACATAATAGATATTGTTCCCGCCATAAATCTAGTATTCTCATCATCTAGATAGGAACCAACCGGTTTGAATTATCAAGAATTTCCTTTAAAATTGGCACTCATGAGTCATGGGCTCTTGAGTATGTTGAAAATGTTGGTGGTTGCTAGTGATCTAAGTTGCTAGTGGAATGGTAGTAGCGTACTTAAAAACATCTTCAAATATATTCCATCGTGTTATTTGGGTTTTCAATTGTTGATTTTTTTTTACAAAATCTTTACTGGCCAAGTCCATATTTGCATGCAATCTTGGTTACTGACCAGGTCAAATATTTTCAGTCGCGTTATTTGAGTATGTTGATGATGTTGGTTGTTGCTAGTGATCTGAGTTACTAGTGGAATCGTTGAAGTGTACCTAAACATATCATCAAATATTTTTCTTCGCGTTATTTGGGTCATCAGTTGTTGATCTATTTACAAAATCTTTACTGTCCAGGTCAATATTTGCAAGCTACGGTTGATGGAGGTTTTGGGCGCGATGTTTTAGAGTTCTCGGTGAAAGGAGACGTGGTATCTTATCGGTGCATGGCCACAAAGGTCACATATGTGTACCCTTTCACCACAGCCTTAGGGGATTCAAAGGGTCAAGAAGAAAGAATAAAGAAGATTGTGGACCAATTAGGGTGGGATGCCCCTAGTTTTAGTGCCATGGATTAGGATTACTTCAAATGTACATACAAACAATCATGTTCATTGGCTTCATTTGTTTATGTTTATACAATTTTACATTTTTCTATGGAAATAGTTTCTTGCAGAAATGTTGGGTAAGTTTATCAGGATTAGACTGGTTCGACACCCCCCAACCCCCCTCACCCCCACCCCCCCACACACACACATTGTATCGTGCCTTGTATCATAGTTTTAAATTTTCTAATGTGATAGTAAATGTTGTTTGCGGTTGACTCCTTACTTTTGTAAAGTAAGATCAGTACTTTATTATGTTTGTTAGGTAACTGTTTAACAACTAGAAGGTATACTCGCGTTTCGTGGCGAGATCACCCAATTTTTAGCCTTATCTTATACGGTAACAAGTTGGTTAATCTTTTCAGATGAAGTTATCCATGTATTCAACAAAAACATATGAATAGCTGTAGACATATACATAAATAAATATGTTATGATTGCACAAAAAGGAACCTAAAAAGTAAATCAAATATTATGTTTAAAAGATAATATAAATGAAATCAACACCCATGCATTAAATTGCTTACACAAAGGAAATAAATGAAATGCGAAGCGGCTCGTTTTTAAACGAAACTTATATCGGAAAGTAGATGAAGTTACGAAACACACATGTGTATATTTGGGTGCCAGGACTCTAGCCCGTGTCTCCCTCGCCACCTTTGGATGCTCAAACCGCCTAACTTGGGAGAGTGTTTGTTTTGTTTTGTTTTGTTTTGTTTTTTTTTTTTTGTTAATTATATTTGTTTATAGTAAAGTAATTAGGTGTATGGCTGCAACCGAACCAAGAGAACACAAACAAGGTTTTATTCGTGTTCGTTCATTAAGAAAATAAGTTGTTCATGAATTGTTCGCGAACACTTAACGGACGAAATTTCTTGTTCGTGTTCGTTCATTAACATAATGAACATATTCAGGAACTGTTCACGTAAACTTACCGAACGTAAACGAACACAAACAAAGGCAAACGAATGCAAACAAACGTTCATGAACATATATAAACAAAAAGAAAAGTTCATAAACACAAACAAATACAAAAGATTATATATTCATTTTATAATAAAATTATAAACATAAATGAACGAACGTGGCCTCTGTTCTTGTTCGTTCGTTTAACTAACCTAACGTTATTTTCTTGTTCGTGTTCGAAACATAAACGAACTTCCTGCCAAACGTTTTGCAAACTGTTCGCTGGACGTTCGGTTCATTTGCAAACCTAAACTTAGGTGTAGAATCTAAAAAATTATAACTAAAGTGACTCGTCTATGGACCGCTAATATGTTGCCACCTGAACTACTAACATCGGAAAAAATGTGAACACGACTTTTATTTGATATACATAAAATTATTTTCTTTAAGAATTTATTTATTTAAGTTTTTATTTAACTAATTATTTTCTCGATTACAATAAATCTTATTCTTTAAAAAATATTTTTCTTAATTTACATAAATTGAGAATCAATTATGAAATTGGTTATTAAACAAAACGGCTATTTAGCCCTACAATAGAAGAACTGAGCGGCTGAGTTAGCCTAGCCTACTGTACACCAGATCCGGCTCGGTTATTGATAGAGTAAACAAATATGACATTTCTTGAAATCTTTCTTCTGATTCAAAATCAAAGTGTAACGCGTATCCTTCCATGTTCCTGTCATGGAATAGATGAAATAAATAAAAAAATAGATTTTTGTTCAAGAATGAAATCTTGTTGGAACTGTCCATATCCGGTTCATCCTTCGGAACCATATCACATCCCGTATTTACTCTTCACGTCAATAGAGCAAAAAGTTAGACAACTTTAAATTTTTAAGAAGTTAATATAAAAAAAATTAAACCATTTACTAATGATCCTTAATTCAACCGGTTATGATGATGTACCTATGGCATGTATATATGGGAGGTAATTGGTTCAAGTCTCTAACAAATTTATTTAGAGTTGAGCTAGTGGGTTTTTCCAGTAATGGATTCTTCTGAGGGGGTTGGGGGTGCTGTCTCGGTTAGGAAACGAATAGATGGACCCGATTAAAATAACACTTATCATCCGAACCTGGTCGTAAATTTGCCGTTAAAATTTTTTTACTAAAACCATTTACATCTGTAAACCATTAACCTTGAAACCATCTATTGAAGACCTGCAAAATACCTACTTTCAAACCATCTATTAATTTTAAATGATATTATTACCCATTTTTTGAACGGATTTACCAAAATCATGGTACCATGTGATCGTGGTATCAGTTTATGAAAATAAAAGGAAAACACAATTCATGATACAGATGACTAAACAACCGGTTCGGGATTTAAAACCGGGGATCAAAACGGTTTGGGCCCGCCACGCCGGTTTTCCATATCCCAAACCCAAGCCAGTTCCTTTATCAAACCGCTTTATACTCCGAACCGGTTCCCAAACCGGTTTTTTCACAATTCAAAAAACAATCCGTTAACTAGCCGTTTTTTGTGGGTATTTTAACCCATTTGACCCTCATACATTACTATAAATAAATTGTGGTTGTTTTAGTTGAATCACAACAACCAAAAACTCTCTTACATCCTAAAAACTCAAAAACACTCACTACTCTCGTTACATTTTAAAAAAACTCTCAAAATAACTTCATCTGGTATTTTGGTGCATGTTCAGAGGTAGATTGGAAAGGCTACTCATAATTAGAAAATACATATTTTTCTAAAGGGCTTGAGTCTTCTTTTATAGAAGCGATAGGCCCTAACCTAATGGGCTATTAAGTCATAATATTATTAGACCAAACTAAAATTTGCCTAACTATGGGTAAACCTTAAAATAATGAACCTAGCTCCGATTAAGGGTACGTCTAAATGTCCATGTAATCTCACTAATGTTACATTTCGTAATTTCAGATTAACGTCGTAACTTATTAAACTTTTTTCACTAACTATTTTCACTAAATGAAAATAATAATAACTATGATTATTATTATTTAACTTTAAACTAACTATGCTATTAATGTTAAAGTGTAAATTATTAAAGCAATCTTTTAAAACCCAAACCTCCCCACCGATCCCTTCTTCCTCTCGAAAACCTGCTATATCTCCCCTCCCGTAACCCTAATTCCGAATGTGCAGCCACCTTCGATCACCGACGACCCCTCTCGATACCCCTCTTCCCTCCTCGCGGCTCCAAGCAGTTGTGCGCACGCGACGTGGGATCTATCTGTTTCATTTCATTTACCGGTTTGCTTTAATCATTATTGATCTTATATGTATTGCGTATGGTTTCGCGCGCGGTTGTCGTAAACAAAGGGTAGTTGGGTGCGTAGAACGATATGTCCGGCGGCTTTTGTGCGTGCGATTTTGTATGCTTCGGGGCTGTTGCGGGTGTGCCGTGTGTGTTGTGCGACTGTGTGTGTTGTGCAGCTGTGTGTGGGTGGGTGGTATGATTGTATGTATGTTGTTTATGAGTATGTATATGCATGGTGTATGTTTGAGGTAACAGGAGGAGTTTTGGGAAAGAAGGTCTCCTTGTGTATGTGATGTGTGCATCGAATTGTGAGCATGTGTTGGTTGTGTGGATGTTGTATGTATTGGTTCGCATGGGGTCATACATGCATATAATTATTTATGTGTTTTAGTTGGGGTTTGGTATAGGCATAGATGTATGCGTGCATAGGTATGACAGTGTATATGTATGCACCTGTGGTGTTTGCCTTGTTTAATGTTTTCATGTTGTACTTTTGAGTATTGGTTGTGTATATGATGGTGATATGTTCTAGCATATGTGTGTGTGCGTTTATGGTGTGTGTGTGTGACTTCTTAGTTTTGAGTCATAGTTGCTGCATGGATGTGCTTTGGGGTTGTGCATGTGTACTGTATCCAATATATATACATAGGGGTTTAATAGTTGTGGGTGCATGATAACTAAATGTATATTTTGAATTTGGTAATGGTAACCATGTATGTGTATTCGTTGTTGTGTATTACTAACACATTGGGTAATATATTAAGTAGTCACATCACTACTACACTATAAGAGTATCTATATGTATGATCATGTACTCGCGAGAGTAATTTGAAGTATAGTTTTCATGCGTGATTTCGTGTATGTTTGTTCTGGCGTGTGAAAGGGGAAATAGCGGCAACCTGCATCGTAACCGAGTCATGAAACGTGAAACCGTATGACACATAGCTAATATTAAATATTAATTATATAATAAACGTGCATCCAGTTTGTTCAGAAACTTAATCGTTCGTGCTTGCACTTATTGATTTTTGCTGTGCATTCAAGGTGAGTTTACGGCCCCACTTTCTTATAATCTCTTTTGGGGAAAAGAAACATGTTCTTTTTAAAATTTTCTTCGTTTGATCAGTATTACTGTATTATCACATGTTTACTAGTATTGTACCAATTTAAGTCCTCACTTTTGAACCGTTAATTTATGTATTTTAACGAGGTAATTCTGAGTAGATCTACTGGGTTTGACGAACCCCACCCGGGCTAGTCGCGCTAGCACGACTGCATGTCAAACGGGTGTTTAATTGACCTAATTTCTGTTGTTGTGGTCTGGTAGCCACAACCGAGGCATTCATTTACATTGTCAGCTTCTGTTGTGAACTTCATACACTTTGTAACTTTTTATGTAGACTAGCTATCTATTGATATTACTTTGTTTAATGGATCTATTTTTGATTATGTTACTGTTTAACAAAACTTGTGAACTCACCAACCCTGTGTTGATACTTTAGCATGTTTTTTTCAGGTTCTTAAGATGCGCACGGCTAGGAGCATCTCATATTGCATACATTCTGATTATTTTAAACGATTAAACATTGATTTTGCAAGTTACATTTATCTGAGTTGCGCTTGTTTTGAGCATTTGAGTTACGAATTATTACGATTCCGCAAATGTTTTCATGAATACATTATTAATTATGTTTTTGAGAATTTTCTAATAATATTGCACAACTATGTTTTGTAATTATTGTGTCATTTGATGTAACTAACGGTTGAGATCCTGGTATTTCACCCGCCTAACGTTAAAACACAGTTTGTGGAAATTGAGGGGTGACAATTAAGTCATAATATTATTAGACCAAACTAAAAATTGCCTAACTATTAGTAAACCTTAGAATAATGGACCTAGCTCCGATTAAGGGTACGCCTAAATGTCCATGTAATCTCCCTAATGTTACGCTAGATTCACCATTTTTTTATTCGAAATTTTTTTGATTTTTCTTGCCCTGATAAACGATTATTGTTTTGGGTGTTAACTTGTTCCCTCGACAGATCTAATGATATTTAATCAGACATATGTGAGAGGTGAATGGTTATTACTTAACGAGGCGATGTATAGAGGACATTTGGCTCACACTTGAAAGTCGATGTGTAAGGGAAGTCCATCACTTGACGGACACTCGACAATCACTTGACACTGGGAGCAACTTGCATAAAAAAAGAAAACTCCATTCATCTTGATCAAAGGATAAAGTTTCATAAGCTTTAATCCATATGTTCTTTGGTAATATTTTAAAGTGTTCCTGGCTATCAACTACACATATACATCATTACTATCATTAGAGAAGATGGTTCGACTAGTTTTATCTTGATAATATTCGGTTTAGTGGCTAGCATCTTGTTGGAGCTACTTGCTTGGTGTAGATACTTCTTTGTGGAGCATAAAACATCTTCATCAAAGGTTAACCACTTCACATCAAAAGTTATAGCCTTTCAACATACTATGATTGTTTCTGGTTTGGTTTCAAGTTTCTTTCAAATGATGGTCTTATATAAATATCCATACTTCATGATTTCTTTGCTAAAATTATTTTTCAAACAGTATACAAAAACCTAACATAAATACCTACTCATTTGTATATAAGAAGTACAAAATATATAAAATATGAATTAAAATAATCAAAAGTTAAATAATTTAACCTTGTTCTATTTGTTATTGTAGTAATATAGTGTTTTATAAACTTCACACATATGTACACACACACACACATATGTGCGTGCGTGCGTGCGTGTGTGTTCATATGGATTAAAAAATTAAATTAAAATCCACCATAATATTACCATACTTTACGTTCAAGATTAAATTATTATTTTGGTATCCTAAAATGTTTTATAAATAGTATAGATAATATAGCTATTCATAACACACTTATACCATATATTTAAATAGTTGTTTTGGGTGTCTTATAAAAATAAGAAATTACCAATCTACCCATGGGTTTCATATTATATAGTAGCAGTGTTGTAAAAATCGTTAGGTGCTAGTAGGGCGACGAGGTAGGGACTAGGGAGCAATCGGGATTAATCGAGAATAATCAGTTTGGAACTTTTATATGTAATTTTCAAATCTTTATATATATACACACATTTTATATGTATTTCTACTAAAAATGTTAGTTTTTATATATATATATATATATATATACATGTATTGCCGGAATTTCGGAGTTTTCGCCGGAATTTTTAGACATCGCCGTAATCTCGCCGGAAAGTCACCAGGAACTCGCCGGAATCTGGAAAAAAACGCCGATCATTGGCCGATTATTGCCCGACTAGGGCTGATTAATCCCGACTTTTAACCAATTTCACCGATTAGCGACTATTGTTGCCGATTAGCAAAAATCGAAGCGGGGAGCCTCCGATTACCGATTAGTGACGATTAATCGGCCGATAAATCCGATTTTTGCAACATTGTATAGTAGTAGAGATAATATAATACTTAATTTAATTAGTAAAAATATAAATAAAAAATATAAATATAATGTTAATTTAAATTATTATAAATAAAGTAATACTTAATATAGTGAATTTAAACATAAGCATTAACTCATATATTAATTAAAATAAGTTTATTAAATGCGGATAATTTAGGAACACTTGTACCATAGGTTTAAATAATTGTTCTAGGTGTCTTACAAAAATAGAAAATTACCCATCTACCTATAGGTTTTATATTATATAGTAGTAAAGATAAAGATAAAGATATTAAGGATCAACAAAAATATTGTTTAATACATACATACAAATATAGCTTTATATGATTTACTAGCATCAATATCGTCACAAGCATCAATATCGTCAATATCGATATCATCAAAACCTTGAGACTTGTTATCCAGGAACTTGTTCAGAAATACCGTAATGAAAGGAAGATAGGAGATACACGATGTGCATACCCAACGGGTAATTTTCATAACCTTAACGGGCATACCCGATTACCCGCGGACATATCCAATACCCGACGTGTAAATAGCTTAGACATACCCGACAGGTTTTGGACCGGGTATGAGACACATATTTCTAACTGGGTATAGGGTTGGGATTACCCATACCCGTCACAAACCCGCCATTGCCATCCCTATTAAAAGATTTGTGTTTATATGTAAATTCGTAAGTGTAAAAAAATTAACACTAGCGTAAGTTTTACTTAAATATGCATATATGTCTTTTTCACAAAAAATTACACCAGTGTTAATTTTTTTTACACTTGTGAATTTACACATATACATAAAATATTATAATTTTCTATATGGGTAATTATATTATTTTGACAAAAAAACTAATGGTTTTTATTGATCTTGACAAATTTTCGTATTCTCGCAATAACACGGTGTTCTTAATTAGACTTTATTTATAAAAACACCCATATGCTCATCATTTAATCGGTTCCGAAATTTTAAAGATAAAAGACAGTTAATATACTTTGATTCAATCGACACAATCTAATAAAGTTGTCATGACTCATAAACTTTATTTAACAAAAAGTAAATAAGAAAAGAAGAAAAATACAAGTTCTCGAGACCAAGTGACACCTGTGATATCCATCACTTAGTGGTGGATGATTTTCACATGTGAAAGCCAATACGTAAATGGCGTCCCTCACTTGATGGACTCTCAACTCACATTTGGTAGCCAATGAGGGTGTCCATCGAGCCAATGAGGGTGTCCATCACTCAACGGACACCCGACTGAAAACAAGATCATTGTAATCATGGGAACTAGAAAATTTATTGGCGAAAAATTGATAAATAATAAGAAAGTGAGAGGACGTGACTTTCTACCAAGGAATAGTAGATGCTATGTGTGTGTATAAATTGACAAGACCAAATGGAGAAGATGTCCATTGTTAAATCCTATAGATTCGCTTGTTTCAAAGATGTAAGATATCATTAATATTATTTTATTCAATTGACTCAATTCATAAGATTTGTTAAAGATTTCTTTCTCGGATATGTGTTTAAAGAGACGTCGATGTAGCGTGTAGAGAGAGATTATTACGTGAACGTGTGCGTATGTAGTAAATGTTAGTGATAAATTTCTATAAACTGTTAATTTTTTTAATAATAATACATATTAATAAGAAAAGATAAACAAGTTTCTTAAACCGTGTAACACATAAAGAACACTTAGTATTTGATTTTGGATCTGATACCTTCATTACCCGGAAAAAGAACATAAAGAACACATAATATTTGATTTTTGATCTTGGATATTTATTGAGAGCACTTGAGCTGTTTTGTTCATGGTGTCACAATGCCACCAAATTTATATATTACTAATTACTAAGTTATGGTTGCATTAATTGTTGTATTTTATGTATAAAATGTTATATATGTTTTTTTTTATTTTAAACCCAATACTTTTACATCTTTCACAATTTAACCCCTACATTTTTTCACTTTCAACTTTAATCTCATATACTTTCGTTTTAAAAACTTTTTCAGATTATGATCTAAATTTTGAGAGTTAACACGTGGACGTGTAGTTCAACATTTGTTATGCTTATTTTTTCATGTTTAACATCCTCTTCGCAGCTTGCGGGTCTTAGATCCACATAGTAATTGTTTTTAATATTTACGTTTCACATGTGTGGTTCAACCAGTGGCGGAGCTTGAACAATCCCATAGGGGGGTGAGGGCGAAATTAATTTTTTTAGGGGGGCGAACTCGATATTTATATAAAAATTTAAACTACCGGACCAAAAATTTACACTACCGGACTAAAATTTAACACTACCGTCGAAAAAAAGAGGGAGGGTGACGCCCCCCCCCCCCCACCTTCCCCCCCGGTCTCCACTATCCTCCGCCACTGGGTTCAACCTTTGTAAGTTTACTTTTCGCTTGGTTTTATTTTATTCGTTTTTATTTCCTTTTTAATACGAGTTTTTCAGGCGTTGGGATCCCTGGCTCTGGTATGACAGGTGCTACTTGACACGGTTTTACCTCCCCCTCCCCCTACCGTAACGTCCAATGAATCTTGTCAAGACTAAGAGTACCGTCTATGATAACCTACCAACTCTTTTTACTCATTTAGGTAAATGGATTAAACTAATCGTGTTTAGATTGCATGATTTTAAGTGCGCCGGAAGAGTTAATGTATATGATACTAGTAAATACAGGAATAGCGTTTGATGTTCATGATTCAACCGAACACACAGATATGATTTACACTCCTTACTTTAAACAATGATTTTGATGAGGTAAAAGAAATGATAAACTCAAGAAATGGTTACAATTTTGTAGAGCTTGGTTAACAAGTAATGATTATGGTCTAGTTTAATTTGACAAGTCAATTAAATAATCAAAATATATAAATATATAAATCCTAACATTAATAACATGTGAGTTAAAATGGTTAATTTTACATTAAAGTAATAAATAACGTAAAGTTATATTTGATATATGATGAGGACACCATTCAAACACAACCGATGAACGTTGACATTCACCATATATTCGCATAATTATTAATTTGCCTATCTCATGGACCTAAGGATTTTATGTTATTAAAAAGTGACCACAAAGCTTTGTTATTTTCCCCATCGGCAACAATTTGACTTTGTGTTAAGCAATGTACGCACATGTGTGGTAGGTTTCACCATACTCGCTATTTCATCTTTAAGTTTTGATATACATATTATTTGATCTTTTTAATCAATTTTAACATATCTTATTTTTCTCTTATAATTTTACTATATATTTTTTTTTTTGAATTACAAATATACCATTGCAATATGGTTATTTTTACTTATAATTTGGTATACGTATGTTTAAAATCCGCACAAGCAAACTACAAGCTTATATTCTTTTCAATATTTATAATACTAAAATGATAATTAATCTAAAAGTTAGAATAAGAATCTTGTGCTTGACATATGTCATTTTATTCCGTTAATAGAATTGTATTTTAGTCATTGTGTCAAATACGTAAAGTCATTGTTTCTAATATGGGTCAGGTCATTGTGTCAAATATTTTCGTCATTTGTTATATGTATTCATAATTATGTTTTACGTTTCAGATAATTTCGTATTATTTTTGTTAATTTTTTTTATATATTATGTAAACTTGTTATTATATCATTGTGTTTTACAAATAGAAGCACATAATACTGTCATTTCACCAATATGCACTTTAAAACTCATCTTTTTTGAAAAAAAAATTTATATTCATGAAAATACAATGAGGCAGTTTATCATTGTATTTTAAATTTTATATCATTTTATGTTATTGTGTCTTTATTTTTAATGTATTTAGATAAATTAGTTATTATTTTATCATTATGTTTTACATACCAGAAGTACACAATAATATTATCATTATTATAATTTTCAGAATTCATCATTTTAGAAAAAAACAATGGTATTCAGAAAAAAAAAACAATAACGAACGAAATTAAAGACACAATGACACGAAGAAAAAACACAATGATGGGCACTAATCATGTGAACTGAAAAGCATATTTTTTATGTTTGTATATAATGATATTATACTCGTTATATAGATAAAAAACATATGTTTTTATGGTATAATTTTTTATAGAAAAATAATGTTGTATATAAAGTTACGAACGTTTAAAAGGTGAGAAAACTTGAGAAAAAGTCAACAAAAATGATCATTCCTAAAATACACTTTTAACAAAAAAATTCAATATAATTTAATCTTAACCATTGATTAATAGAAGTACTAATTAAGATTGTTTTTACACATTTTGGATTATTAACTCTTTTTACCGGAACCCTTAACATGTATATATAACAATTGATTTGACTCTTATTCAATTAACTTAATCCATAAGATTTGCTAAAGATTTCTTTCGTGAATTTTGTGTGTGTTTAAAGAGACATCGATGTAGCGTGTAGGGAGAGGTTATAACGTGTATGTGGTTAATGTTAACAAGAAACTTCTACTTTTCAGTTAATATTTTAAAAAATTCGAGAGAGAATATTCTTCAGGTAAATGATGGTCTTGGTGTCTCTATGAGACTATTCTCTGGTCTTCCGATTTGATTTTCAAGTTGTTAACATTTAACCAAACCGTTAGAAGAGGTCTTAAAGCTAATGACTCATGAGCACTCTCCAACTCTCAAGTTAACATACTCAACATTCAAACTGAATATGTATATATAAATAGTTGTATACATAAGCATGAATATATGTGAATAGATACGGCCCTAACCTAACCTAACCTAAAGGGCAATATCATTAACGAGGTAAACAATTAATGACTTATTAATAAGTGTGAGCCCAATGGATCTAGCCCAAACCGAGGGTACCGTCTATAATAGCCTACCAACTCGTTTGACTGGTTTAGGTAAAACGGATCGTGTGTTTAGATTGCACGATTTAAGTGAGACCGGAAAGATTGATGTATTCAGTAAATATAGGAATATCTTTTGATTTTAATGATTCAACAAAACACACCGGATTTACACTCCTTAATTTAAACAATGATTTCTATTAAGTACAAGAAATTATAAACTCAAGATATGGTTACTATCTTATAAATATATAAATCCTCACATTAATAAACATGTGAGTTGAAGTGGTTATATTTTTACATTAAAAGTAATAAATAACGTAAAGTTATATTTGATATATGATTAGGACACCACTCAAAAACAACCTATGAACGTTGGCATTCCCGTATACTCGCATACTTATTATTTATTAATTACGAATTATCTTTGGATTAAATGGTTAAGATAAGGTATCTTAAAATCTAATTAAAATAAGAGAATGTTTTAGGTTCTAGTCCCACCTATAACATAAATAAAAAGAGGTTTCATGCAGGGGCGGACCTACCCTAAAGTGAGGGGAGGCAGCCGCCCACCCTAAAAAAAAATTTATGTTATATATATACTCGAATCCTGACCGTCCTTTTAAAATTTTGCAATCACCCCCATTTGTAACTCAAATTTTTTAAATATAGACTAAGTATTTAAACCCAATCTCTTTAAAGAGAATATTTCAAGCCCAAGATTTTAAAATTTAGCCTAATGTTTAACTATTAATTTTAATATTTATAATTAATGACTTTAAAAAAATTAAACATTATAATATATTAATATCAATTTCACAAAAGACAAAACCCTCTTTTAAACCTCAAATCCCAACCCACTTTTGAAAATTGAAATCTCCAATTCTCCATCACTCGTCTCCACGCCCCCAGCCCCCTGCTCTGATTCCCCCACCAAACTGAGTAGCCGACTGTCGTCGCCCGTCTGCCTAGTGCGGCTGCCGAGTGCCGAGTGCCGTCTCCCGCTTCCGAGTTTCGACCAGCCGGCGACCTTCTCCAACCAGCCAGGTATCATGAGTAAACTTTTATGTTTCTTAATTTTTGGTTTCTTATTTTGATTAGAAACTAGGGTTTGAAAATTGACATAGGATTGTATTGTAAATTGTAATGTGTAAAATACTAAGAGTCTAAGATTATAATATAATTTGGTTTAACATAGGAATTACTAGTCACGTAATGGAATGATTTCTCAAGAATAAATTTGGAGAATCTTCATCAAAAACCCCCCAAATATGTTGACGTGGGTACACTTCCTTCGAGCCTTGCTGACCGGAAACCACTTTCATCATATAACCCTAATCAACGAGATGAAACTAGGAGAGCATACTTACTTAGAGGGCCATGTCAACCAAAAGATATAATATTCCCACAAACAAAGATTGGTAAAGAGTTAAGACGTTTTAATGAAAGTTGGTATGATGCTTATCAAACATGGCTAGAGTATAGTATAAAGAATGATCGCGTTTATTGCTTATGTTGCTACTTATTTAAAGGGTATTTTAGAGATTCAAAAGATGCGTTTGTATCAGATGATTTTAATGGTTGGAAAAAAACAAGAAAGACTTGTTAAACATGTGGGTGAAGTTAATAGTTTGCACAATAAATGTTTGAAAAAATGTGACGATTTGCTTAATGAAAATCAATCGATACGAGCCACCTTTAAAAAGCAAGATTCAAAGAAAAGGTATGAATACCGACTTAGATTAGGTGCTTCTATGATGCTTGCCAAAAAACTATTGAATCAAGTACAAGCATTTCGCGGTCATGATGAATTGGATGATTCATTAAATAAAGGAAACTTTTTGGAATTTTTAGAATTAATTGGTAAAATAAACCAAGAACTTGGCAAGGTTATCTTAGGGAATACACCCGGGAATAATCAAATGACATGTCCAAAAATTCAAGAAGATATCAAACATTGTTTTGCTCAAGAGGTACTAAAACAAACTTTTAAAGATCTTGATGGTGACGTTTTCTCTTTATTAGTTGATGAATCAAGTGACATTTCCAAAAAAGAACAAATGGACATGGTTATTCGATATGTGAATAAGTACGGGGTAGTTAAAGAACGGTTTATTGGACTTGTTCATGTCATGAAGACATTCGCATTAACACTCAAATCCGCTATTGATGATTTATTTTCTCGACATGGATTGAGTTTGGCTAACATTAGAGGCCAAGGTTATGATGGTGCAAGTAATATGTCGGGCGAGTTTAACGGACTAATAACATTAACTTTAAAAGAAAACGTTTTCGCATTCTAGGTACATTGTTTTGCTCATCAACTACAACTTGTTGTTGTTGGGGTTGCGCACAAATATACGAGTGTTTGGAAGCTTTTTGAAATGATAGGGTGTCTAACAAATGTCATTAGTGCATCTTGCAAATGACAAGATAAGCTTCGCGAAAGTAAAAAAAAGAACTTGGAAGATAATCTTATTACCGGAAGCGGGTTAAATCAAGAAATGTCTCTTTCAAGGCCCGGATATACACGTTGGAATTCTCACAATAAAACTCTTTCTCGTTTGATTACTTTATATCCATCGGTTATGGAAGTCCTTGAATATGTTGAAGAAACGGGTGTCAATCTAGCAAGTGTCAAACAAGTTGATGGACTTCAATCAGAGATGAAAAAATACAACTTTGTATTCTACTTACACTTGATGTCTCATATTCTACATATCACAAACACGTTGTCTCAATGTCTTCAAAGGAAAGAGCAAGATTTGTTAAATGTGGTTTCATTGGTTTCTTCTACCAAACGTGGACTTGAGAAATTTAGAATAAAGGGTTTCAATGAGTTCTTTAACAATATTAACTATTTTGTGAAAAATACTAACTTGAAGTGATAAACATGGATGATGAGTACATTAACCCAAAGAAGCCAAGACAAAAAAAAAATATCACATATCGCCACTATTTTGGGTACGATTGCTTCAATGCGGTTTTAGATATGCAAATACAAGAGTTCGGGAATCGTTTTAACGAGGTAACTGTTGGGTTTTCACAAGTTTATCAGAGTCATTTTATCCTTATAAAATGAAAACGCAGTGGAATGAGAATGAAAAACTTATTACAGTTAATATGTATATATAAACCAATTATATATCTGTTAAAACCCGTAATGGATCGTTATATGAAAAACTCATGCTTACGAACAACCATATGGTGTTTAGAAATCTACCTCTCGAATGGGACAGAGGAAGAAGATCTTTGATCGGCAGCTTCCAAAGTAGAAAACCTCAAGCTTGTCTACCCCAAGCTTCCAACAAAACACCAGGTTGCTAGGATTTTCTGCACTTGAATCGAGTTTCTGTTCTTGGTTTTCTTCGATCGATCGAGAGAAAAGCAACAAGAACACTAATTTGCACCTTTGTGTGTGTTGTAAGTTATTAGAGAAAGTGATTAAATACAATCATATATTGCACGTCCTATGAAACTAAATTTCAGAGTGAGAGAAAAGTGGGCGGGCCCCATCCCTTTAACCCATCCGTATTTCTCTAATATTCATCCGCATTAGTAAATGCGGATGAACAAACTCTATCCGCATTTGTAAATGCGGAAGAAGAAACTTCATCCGTATTTCCCAAATGTACATCCGCATTTGTAAATACGGATGATCAGTTTCATCAGCATTTCCTTAAATACTCATCCCCATTAGTAAATGCGGATGAAGAAATTCCTTAAGCATTTCCACAAATGCACATCCGCATTTGTAAATACGGATGAGGAACATTGATCCGCATTTCCTCAGTAACACATCCGCATTTGTAAATGCGGATGAGTAACAAAGAAATGTGGACAAAAACACTTGTATTGTTTGTTCAACCATTTGAATAACAATACAAAGTACTCTCTCTCTAGAATAAATTATCCATATAATTTATTCGTAACACTAGTGCAAATATTTAGAAACTCAATTTCTAAATACTTCAAGTGTTAATATTTACTTACATGATCATATCATAAAATAAATATTATAGGTGTTTGTATAGCTTGTTATTAGGTATGACCTGACTTGGATCATAACGTACTAGCCACAACAATTCAATATGTGTCTTGGGCAGACTGTTCCCAACAATCTCCCACTTGCACAAGATACATAGAGATTTGATGCAAGCAGTATATACCGCCTAACAACGGTTTACTACCCCTAATACGCATGACGAAGTGCCATTCAATAACATCATCTTCCTCAAGTCCCTTACTTGAAAATGATTTAGGTGAATCAATCATTTATCCTTTTGTTTCAGATGTCATGTTAAATCCAGAGACATAAAATGATCATTCCCTGTTTATTTAACTTTATCAGGTCTTAGACATCATACTCTCAACGAATAAGAGGAACAAATCCCATCTTGACTACATACGTTTCTCACAATCACCTTGTATTACACCTGAACTAGCTTTATGTACTGTCCATTATTTCAGAACAGTGAAGAACTAGATCAAAGTATAATATTTGGTGAATATCGAAACCCAATATGTATCTTAGGTCAGAGGATACAACGATATTCGCCTTTACTCAAATTCACTTATGATCAATTACATAATTCCATATAGTAAAATTTGAGAGCGGGTCTGTCCAATATTTGTATTTCACAAATATTTATGAACCTTGGTAGCAACCTCTTGCTCTATATTCATACCTTATGAATATCCACCAATCTAAGTTCATAATAGTCTTATTTCATATTTGTTCCCAGAAATATGACCGACTACGGAGATTTAGAATAATAACATATTCATGAATTTAAACAAGCTAAAATTGAACATAA
Organism: Flaveria sonorensis; assembly: GCA_025506505.1. Classification (NCBI taxonomy): domain Eukaryota; kingdom Viridiplantae; phylum Streptophyta; class Magnoliopsida; order Asterales; family Asteraceae; genus Flaveria; species Flaveria sonorensis. The sequence continues at coordinate 5,025 of JACCIY010000398.1, read as the reverse complement.
CTCATAGTATTATAATCATATATAAATATGAGTCAAAATAACAATTGTTCTGATATTTAAATACTAAATAGATCAAATCCAATCATTAGAATATCAAAGTCCTAAGGCACAAGTATGACTCTCATGTTTTGGCCTTCAAGGAACTTCGTGAGTGGATCCGCAATATTTTGATCAGTGTGAACTTTATGAATACATATCTTTCCTTTTTCAACTTCATCCCTTATGTAGTTGAATCTTCGTTCAATGTGCCCTGTCTTTTGATGTGCACGGGGTTCCTTGATTTGAGCAATCGCACCCTCGTTATCACAAAAGATCTATAGGGGATCTTGAATGGTAGAGACTATCCCTAGATCGGCAATGAATTTCTTTAACCATCCAGCTTCCTGTGCTGCCAATGAAGCGGTGATGTATTCTGATTCTGTAGTGGACAATGCTACCACATCTGTTTTGAACTCTTCCAGGACACTGCCCTCCATTCATAATGAAGACATACCCCGATTGTGATCGAGAATCATCTCGATCAGTTTGGAAACTCGCATCCATGTAACCCTTTACAACGAGTTCCACTTCACCAGATCGTATATTAGAAACATATCCTTAGTCCTCCTAAGGTACTTCAATATACTCTTAACAGCCATCCAATGACTATTTCCCGGATTCTGCTGAAATCTGCTTGTCATGCTTAAAGCGCATGACACGTCCAGTCTATTGCATATCATTGCATACATGATGGATCCTATAGCAATGCATATGGGATTTCCTTCATCCTTTCTTGCTCATCTTTTGAGCTTGGACATTAAGATGCACTCAATATTGTCCCTCTTTGAATAGGTACCAAACCTTTATTAGAGTTCTCCATCTTGAACCTTTTCAAGATTTTATCAATATATGCACTTTGGTTTAAACCTATCAACCGCCTTGATCTATCCCTATAGATCTTTATTCCCAAAATATAGGCGCCTTCATCAAGTTCTTTGATGGAAAAACAACTTTCAAGCCAGGTTTTAACACCTTCCATGGTTGGAATGTCATTTCCAAATAGTATATATCATCAACACTTGGTGTGTCATGCATGGATTGCATCTCTACGTTCATGGGTTCAAGCCACTTGTCACAATCCAAATTGGACATTGCATCACAGTACGTAGTTGGTTCATCCGAGTCAACTACATAGCATCCATTCATGAAAAATCCATATCTTTCAGGTGGATAGCTAGTTCTACCAGATCTGTGAACGTTTTATATGTATTGATCAACCACTTGATCATTATCAACAACCTCTTGTTGATTGCTAGTATCAACCAACCGTGTATCGGCTTGTGGTTCTCGATCCACATCAAGTTCCACTGTTCTATCGGTAGTTCCTTCCATAAGGAATTTAATTTCAAGAACTCAGCCTTTCGAGTAATAAATACCTTTTGCTCTGTTGGATTGTAGAAGTAATATTCCATCAAGTCCTTGGGATATCTTACAAAGATACACTTAGTGGATCGGCTTTCTAACTTGTTTGGGGTGTTTTGCTTAACATAAGCCTCATAACCCCATACCTTTAAATATGATAACGATAGAACCCTTCCATGCCATATTTCAAAAGATGTCTTATCCACTTTCTTGGTTGGGCCATATTCAAAATAGGGCCGCGGAGAGCAATGTGAAACCCTAAAATGACAGAGGTAGTGTGCTTCTAGCCATCATAGATCGAACATATCCAATAGGGTTTGGTTTCTCCTTTCAGATACACCATTATGTTGTGGTGTTCTGGGTGGAGCAAGCTGTGAGACAATCCCACAACTCCTAAGATGATCTTGAAAGGCATCACTAAGGTATTCACCTCCTTTATTCGATCGAAGAACTTTGATAGTTTGTTGAGTTGATTTTCTACTTCATTTTGAAGATTTTGAACGTTTCAAAAGCTTCATCTTTATGTCTCAACAAGTACACATAACCTTAGCGACTATAATCGTCGATAAAGGTAATGAAGTATTTTACCATCTTGTCATTGCTTTAAAAGGACCACATACATCCGAATGTATGTTCCTAATAAATCTTTTGCCCTTTGTTAGTACTACTAAAGGGTTCCTTGTCATATTTCCTTGTAAAAAAGATTCACATTTATCAAATGAACCCTCTTCATTTGCTTCCAAAGACCATTCTTTTGAAGTGTTTGAATACGATTCTTGTTTATGTGACCAAGACGACAATGCCAAAGATATAATTCACTTAACCCATTTTAAGTTTTTTGGTGCTTGATTGGTATCACGAGTTATTAAAGGATGAGTCATCATGAACCATTCATAAATACCATTAAAAGGCATAGTCTTAAAATCAAATGTATCATCCATAAAAACACAAATACCATCATTTACAAACTTTAATACATAACCAAATTGTTTTAGAAGGAAAACAGAAATTATGTTCCTAGTCAAACTAGGAGCATACAAAACATTCTTCAAAATGACTTCCAAACCACTTGGAAGCTTCAAGATATAGTCTCCTTGGGCTTCGACATCAACCTTTGCTCTGTTGCCCATATAGAACTAGTATCCCCTTTCTTAAAATGCTTATTTCTTTTGAACCCATGCAACAAATGCCATATGATTTCACAACCATACCGGTATCTAATACCCATGTGTTTGAAGAAATAACATTAAGTTCAATATGGATCATGAAAGCTGTACCTGAGGTCTGCCCAGCATCCCTCTTGTTTCTCAACTCCTTGAGATAGATTGGACAATTCCTCTTCCAATGTCCTATCTCACCACACTCAAAGCATGGATCGTTCTCCATACCTTTGGCTTCTTAAGCCTCGGTTTTGGTGGTCCCGCTTTAGTCTTTCCCTTACCCTTTCCTTTGATGTACCCCTTGCCTTTGGCAACATTTGCCTTGGGTTCGGGTTCTCTTCTTGTTGCAACCCTCATTGATCGTGAGAACTGGTAAAACCCTTTACCCATCCTTGCCTCAACTGTTTTGAGCATTGCATGAAGTTCCCCAATGCTCTTGTCCCATCCATTCATGTTGTAATTCATGATAAAAGTCTCAAACTTCTTGGTTATACCATTGAGGATCAAATTCATGGCCAACTCTTTTGAGACCGGATATTTTAGCTTTTCAAGGCGATCAATGTGGCTTTTCATCTTCATCACATAAGATGATACAAATTAGGTTTTTTTCATTCGACATGCATGAAGCGCTCGAACCGTTTCGAACCGCTCTAACCCTCGCTTGTTGAAGGAACATTTCCTTCAGCTGGGTAATCATGTCGTATGCCCCGTGATGTTCAAAATCCTTTTGAAGCTCGGGAATCATGGCTCCCAACATGAGGCAAAAAACCTGCACAGAATCCTCAGTGTCCTTAACCCAATCCTCGTAGGCATCAACATCATCATTGTTGGTTGATTCATCGGGAATAGGATCATCCAACACATATGATTTCTTTTATTGCTTGAGAACAATTCTCAAGTTTCGAAACCAATCCATGAAATTATTATGGTTTAGACGATCCTTTTCCAGGATAGTTCTCAGTGACAGGTATGGATGGTCGGGGAGGGTAGCGTTGTTATTATAGCGGCCATTACTACAATATAAACAAAGTTCAATTTTAGCATTTATAAAATAACATTTTACTATTAATACCCTTTCATGTCTCATGGACAATTATAATTAAAATCTAGAATCCAACGTTATATTCAAATAATGATTAGGTGACCTTTACCCCATTATTTAAATTAACAAGGTAGTCAACTTTTGACAATTACAACCCTTTACAACTTCTAGTTTATGGGATCGATTAAACATCTTTATGTTTTGTCGGCATGTTTAATCCCATCAACACCATTATACAATGCTTCGTAACCCTATTCACATAGTTTCCAACTCAAGTCGTCCTACTTACACACACGTGTGAGCTTACACATACAGGTGGTTAGGTGACCTTTATCCCACAAATATGTTAAACCCACCTTAAACACACAAGTTCCCTAAATGTGTTAAATGACCTTTATCCCACAGATAGTTCCCAAGTGATTCGAGTGTTGTATAAAAGGATGGTGTTAAACTTGTTTAAAAAGAGATTTTGTTTTCCATTAATTCTAGTTATGAAAACATTTTGTACCTTACATTTGCATGCATTCAAATGCGTGGTACACAAGTGAAACCAATTTCCAAGGTTCCTTTAATAAAACCCAATTTTATTGCGAAAATATTAACCTTTAATAAAACCATTTTATTACCCATGTTAATGTTCCAAAGAATCGTTTGCAGCTTGTTGTTGATTTGAAATTGTTTAACAGTGCATATCCAAATATCACATGAACAATAAATTAAATCAACCATACAGCAACACATACAATAACAAGTTCATAACCATAGCCAACTAATTTTAACATCACTTGTTGACCGAAACAAATGAGTTATTTAGGTCCTTCCTAAGGGTACACTTTTGTTGGTGAACTCCCACTTGATCCCGCATCCAAATGCTTCAAGTGTCCACTTTGTGTTGTAATTCTCACATTTTTGAGCTTCCAGATGGACTTAAAATTCTGCACCAACCCCTTTGGGCCTTCAAATATATTTTCGATTATTGGACTTAAATCCATTAAGAGCTATAAAGCCCTTTGGGCACAAATTAGCCCAAACCGAAAACATCCTTGTTGCATCTTCTTTTACAAATTTATTTATCCTATCATTTTCTAGTAAAGTGAAATGCACTAATCTATTTATTTTTACATACCAATAAAATAAATTAAATTACATAGCCAATAGAAAGAACAATACATTAATTATTACAACCCTTGAATAATCAAATATAAATCACAACACATCCAAACACAAGGTCTTGACTAGGTTATGAACATCAAGATACATATCCAAATATGTAAGCAAAAATCCAAGAGTTTTCCCCTTGAATCACAGATTTTCAGTAATGTATAAACAACCGAATATCATGATTCTTGTCCAACAACTAATCATCCAAATGATTAAATTTTTCAAGATTACAATATGCATGTAAAGTAAAATCTTGAAAAA